>CM025649.2:7865815-7903568 GCA_014621495.2 Entosphenus tridentatus
ACCCCCCCCCCCCCCCCCATAAGCAAACGGTACGCATTTGGGTTAACCCCCCCTCCCCCCTCCATGCGTACGTACTAAATGGATGGCCCCTGACATAATTTCAGATCATCAACTTAAATAACGCATTTAATGGCCACAAAGTACGCAACTTTCTTCACGTAAACACGAGTACGGCCTAAGCTGGACCACTTTCTCTGTGGTGGAGTACCCAGTTCCTACCTCACGGCGCTTCATTCAATTCATAGTCAAGCAGCTGTCTGGGTGACTTATGATCCAGATTTTCTAACTGACTCTTAAGTCACTTGCTCATCGGTAGTCAGTCGCCTCCCTACCACTCTTCTATGGCTATTACAATGGTTACTTTTCCCGTGAACTTCGCTCATTGATTCCCCCACCCATGTTGAAGACTCGGTCTACTAGTTTGAATATTTCCTGTCATCCACATTGTGTTCAACCATCACCCTGCAGGTCACAAGACTCCTCTTTCTGTTGCTTCCCCAGCAATTTTCGACTTCCCGTTGCCTCTTTTCCCGAGCTCGTTTCACCCAGCTGAATTCAATAAATGTGTTAACTGTGCAACTGTTATACATTTATCGTGGCGTTTGTTCCTGATCATTGATATGTTGTGCCTGTGTGCTTGTGTTCAGCAATTGTATGAGATTAAAACATAAATATTTTTGAAAGTCTCTGTTTTTAATGCATATACGCTCATGGTCCCCGGGGGCCTCTGCCACTTCACAACTTGCAGTTGCAAGTTCGTATCTTTGGCTGAGTGTCACTTCGCCAATTCAAAGGTTGTGAATTTAAATCCCAACCGGGGTTGGCTCAGTACCTTTAATCGAAAAAAAAACAGTTCCACTTTGTGTGAAGTCTCAGTGATTTTTTTGTGTATGGATAGTCTAGGCCCTGTCATAGGAATTGTGAATTTCCACCACTGGCTCAGAGCTGCTGGCAGGGATGAGCGCCGCCCCTTACCGGGGAGACACTGAAGTGTGGAGGCACTGCCATTAAATAATTCGTGTATACAGTTTGCTTTCAAGGAACAATGGTAAACGTGAATGCAAAGCTAAAGGTAAATGTTAATAAAGGTGCAGCCCTGCAATCGATTGCTCACGCCACTGCTGGCAGAAGGGGCCTTCACTCGAGGAAGCTCATGAGAGCCCATCGAGAGAGGAATTTGGCTACTTTTTCACGATGGCCAGACACTTTGCTAGAGGTGAGAGTGCCCACACATCACCCCACCACACATGACCTGCCAATCGACGACGGTGAACCCATTCATACTTCTGGGTGGACACGAGGTGGAGGGAACTTTAAAATATCTGTCCCCTTGTTTCAGTCGCTGCGCTAGAATAAACCCACGACCTACGGATTGCAAGTCTGGTGTGCTAACATTTACACCACAGCGGTATTCAAAATATGAACATTACGCAGATACAAGTTCAGCGAGTGCCCTTTGTTAATGCTCTTCTCATACTCGCCACATGTCTAGAAGACTGGGCATGTGATAGGACCATATTTGAGAACGAACATGCGGAATAAAAGCCAGTGAGGGTCATATGATTATATTCCTGAACACAATGACTCCGTAAAACATCCGGCTCATTAACTGCTTTACTGTTTAAATTCTATGAACGAGTTCTCCCCACGTCCATCTCTTTACCCCTCCTGGGGTGGCAGCTCATCACCTTTATTGTGGCCATATGTACCGCAGTTTCCTGCAGATGATTCATTGCTCGTGCATCATGGCAGTCGCAGAGAGCTGCGAACGCCACAATGAACTCACAACCAAATTTCACATTGCAAAACGAGCCACTATTTTGTCAGTGGTCAAGCTGGACGAATTCATGTGGCCGGGTCGTGATCTGGTTAGACTGCTCGGTTCACGATCAGTGGGGTTGAGAGTTCCAATTCCTGGACAGGGGCTGACCCAGGTCATTTACCACCGTCGTGTGCCGTGCAGCTCTCTCTGTCTTATGCGTTTTGGGAGTTCTAGGGCTCAGTTGTTCGACAGGATGTCCGACGTTTTTGCTCCACGCGTTTGGAGAAGGAACACGGTACAGCCCAAGCACACATCTGGCAGCTGTACAGCACGACCAAGAACACCGGTACAATAGTGGTAGTATAATGGTGGGGATGGCCTCTGCCATAGCAATGCGAAATATTGACTATTGGATTGTAAGTCTTATTTATTATATATATAAAAAAACATAACTTATCCAGGAAAGCCAAACTGTGTCCAATGGGCTCTTTTTGCAAGAGGGTCCTGCATTGCGGTTTAATTGACCAGTTTTCAGCCAATTAAATGAGTATTTGTGAGGAAACGAGCACCCAGAGAAAGGCCACGCTTATGAGGGGGCAACGCTCTAGCCCCGTACAGGTGGAAGCAGATAGAGATTAGTCTACTCTCTGGACTGCCTTTCTCCTGGAGAGCCAGGGTTATGGCACCAATATTTTCCAGCGGCATTTGTTTCAGCAAGAAAACTCTGTACCGGTGTTCACCTTGTGGGTCTCATCGGAAAGTTTTGGCTTCTTTAAACGAATGCTGTTCGGTTGCCAGAGGCAATTTGGGAAGAATACTCTCATCTAAACAATGGAGATCGGTTCAACGCACAAAAGCAACATGGTTTACAAACTCGTGTGTTGTTGCCACCACCGGAGTTGAGCACTTCGCGTTTGTGTGAGCACGCTGATAGTTTCACTTTGAACTGGGAAGGACTGGGAATTAACTCCTGCATTGTGTACGGCTTAACCACAAAAAGTCACCAAAAACAAATTCAGTTTTTGTCCATAAGATTGTCCTGGGACTTGGGTCCTCGAATACGAGATTGCATTTCATGCCACTGTGCTTGTGCCTGTCGCTGCATTTCCACTGGTTAATATTGACAAGCAAAAGCGTGGACCATTATGAAAACGTCATCACAATAATTAACAGGTCAGTTAAAATCCATTTTGTGATCGTGACGTTACACGCGTCTGAGCGAAAAAAACGACATCGTTCTGTACACATTCCTTTACGAAACACAAACTTTGCTGTAAATCATTTTTTCTTCTTCATACAAAATACCAAAAAGTTACCCACAATAACTGTTCTAAATAAGCTGCACACAGCAGCAATGAAACCATCAATATGAAACATTGGAAGTCATACACAAACTCAATTTATAAAACAGCCTTGACTAAATAAATAGAAAATGCACCGAGCAATAGCATGCACATTCAATCGTTGGACACCATCACTTTTGCGGGGGTTCATGAAGTTGTACAGTACAACACTGAGCACCTACGTTAATGTACAGAGCGGTGTGCTAACCATTACATTTGGTGTGCAGGTGAACAAGACACAACCCTGGGTAATCTCTCTTCCTTCACAAACACTTTAAAATCTATTTGCCGATGGTGGCATTTACCCTGGACGAACGCCACAAAGCACCTGTATAATAGTGTCAATCCTAGTGCAGTGTACGGACCCGTGCATTGGTTATGATTTCAAGAGAAACAGCGACACAGCGCGGTAATTGTAATTGTCAGCCTTGGAAATCAACCAGTGAGCAACCTGGTGTAGACATTAGCGGGCTTCATGCTTGCCAGCTCGCTGCTCGTTTATAAATGCCAGAGTCTCAAGACTCGTTGTCACGAAGACTTTGTTTGATAAGTTGTTATCGTTTTCATGAAGGAGAATACCAAAGTATTACCTCGTTATTCACGAACTTGCTAACCGCGATTTTGGCTGTCTGCGATTTTGGCTATCCGCGAACTGCATCTGGAACTATAAACGACTGCATTGAGAGAGAGAGAAAGTGATGACATAAAGTGATGAGATAATTTTCATGTATTTAATAGCTTATTTACGTATTTAAGAGAATTAATTAAAAATATAGTTTTCTGTGGGTCAATATTATCACCCGCGAAATGTGCTATTCACGAGCATCTCCGGAACGTTTCCTCACGAGAACGAGGGAATCTTGTATTGGCAGAATAAAAATACAGAAATGAATGCTTCTACGCTGCAGAGTAAAAATACAACCGACTTGCTGTGCTAGTTTCTACAGACATAAACTTTCAGTCTCTCTCTTGTGACCTGTGCCAATTCCTGGATATCTGGCTGGCAGATAGTAAGTGCCATGGCCACTAGACCTGCAGTAATGTAATGGTCATTTAATCTTTTTGCAAGATTTTCAAATTCAATCCTCTAAACATTCTGATCGCTTGACATTGATTGAGCACATCGTCACAGGCAGGCGTGTTCAGTTATGCCAGGCCCTGTCAGGGATGATTTGAAGTACATTATTTTGAATGCATATTATTAATCATTCATGTTCTTTTTTTAGAGTTAGAACTTTGTCAGTTTGAAAAAACTCCTTTTAAAAGTCAGTTTATTCCATTTTCAGTATTAAAGTTCTATGTTTTTTATCCGTGGCGATTTAGTTATTGTAATTGCAAATAAGACACTTTAGCGTTGTGATTTGATAACCAATCCCTGAATTTAACAACAAAACAGAGTGCAATGTTTTAACTCCTTTAACTATGTTGGAAGTTGCCACGGTTCCCCTACCTTGCTCAACGGTGAGCGTCAAAAACCACGCGGCGCCGAGTAAAAGCAGGCCACCGTGTACCAACGTTACCCTAATGGGCTTGAAATGAGGTACAGCACTTCACAGCGTTTTCCCATTGAAATGGGCATGGGAAGGCGCTTACCACCCTGTTCACAGTCCCTGAGGCAGTGGTGGAAATTCCACATTCCCATGGCTGGAGCAAGTTTTTTCAAAAGGACATCCACTGTTGACATTCCACAAAGTGGCACTTTCTGTCACAACCGCACACATTTGACGGGATGAAATTACAAGGTTCCAAATTTCCGCTTGCAAAATAAAATAAAAATTACCTCAGCAAATTCTCACCTGGTTAAATTAAAGACATCAATTTAATTGTAATTATGCAGTTAATTATTAAATTATTAATAACATCATAACATTAAATGGAGACTGAAAACAGAGTATTATCTATGTAATGGGAATGAGGAGCTTTGTGATTACATTCCTCAATTAATTGGCCGTCTAGCAATGTGGAGCGGCTGGCTTTGACTGCAGCCGTCAAATCTGAGCGTTCATAAGCGTGACAGTGCGCTGCTCGTACGGCAGGTACATGTAGAGCCATCTCCGAATGCGGGAGGAGTCCTCCGCCGGCTCCATGAGCACGGGTCCGTCGGTCTCCACTTGGTTCAGTCCTTCCTTTATCGTCTGGGTGATGTTTTGTGCAAGCAGGTATGAGGTGGCGATGCCAAAAGCCTACGGAAGAAAGAAAGAGCACGCTCTGTTATTGCACGGTTGCAGCGGCTTGCACGCTGTGTTGTTGGTGGCCCGAGTACGGTTTTAGGCCACGGTGAACATCATGAGCGAGTAATATCTGAATCCGTTCCTGCACCCCCACCACCCCCTCTCTCCCCTTTCACCAACCTGCACTGACCAGTTCGTGAAGTATGGTCACAAAACCCACGCCACTCTTGCAAATGAGACTATCCTGGTCTACTGAATTCTCACAGAGTTAAACAAGATAAAACTTGAAACCTCCGATGACCAACACCGCTTGGCAAGGCCTTCATTCAGCAGTGGATTGACAAAGGGGCTGTACATTCGTGTTATTGTAATAGCATTTAACACAGCAAGCGATGTGCATAGCCACGTGCAAAATCACCATTTACCATTTCTACGATAGACACCAGATGGCACCAGACACCAAAGAAATTCACCACAGCATGGGCGATGGTTGCTCATTCATGAAAATAACATTTCTGTTCACGGAACGACTGCAACAAGGACACACCTTTAATAGAACGCAGAACCATTGAATTTCAAGGTTACCGGATGATAGCTCAACAGCGACTTATCGCGTGAAAATGTATATCACAATCCAAAGACAGTACTCTCAATGCATGTTGATTCTAAATGTGGAGGGAAAACCCGCAACCCCGGGGAGACAGACATGCAAACTCCAAATATACAACAGGCGTCAGGGTCGTGATCGAACCCACGACCTCTTGTATGCTAGGCGAGGTAGTTAACATCTCGCCACCCGTAGCGATGAAGGCTGTCAGAGCGCTGACATCAAGCGTTTCAATCTTCGGTTTATTCTTGATTGGAAGCTTTCGTGACTGCAGGAATCCATACTCTTTGGTTCTTTCGGTAAAGTCACGTAGGTAGAAAATCATTAATAGATCACGACGAGAGAAAGCTTTCTCTCTCTCACCTGAAGACGGTCGCTTGTGTTGCGATCGAAACGTCGTGATCTATGAATAATCTTGGGTTTATTTTTTTATTTAATTTAATTAGCAATACAGGGAAATGGGAGAAATGAGCTGGGACTTGGAGCCAAAAGTAACAGGATCGAGGAGAAGAAACATCCCAAAAACCAAATGTATGGTGCACAGCAAAGTGTTATGCTTCAGTCAATCATTGAGCTGGCTGCAATGCGAGCTGCGGGAAAGGGCCCGGACGATATTGTACTGGACCTGGTCTTCACGCACCGTCAATCGTGGATGCTCCAGTGCAGCTGCTTTCTTCATACATCTGGTTTAACCAATTTGTCAAAACGTCGTTTTTGGTGCTCCGGCCAGTTTCTTTGAAATTGTAAAGTCAGACTGTGGCATTGGGAAATTTGGAGCAGTTACCCGGGTTTCGTTAAATGCAATCACTTTCGAGGGAATGGAAGGTCTGGACCACCCGACTCAACGCGCTTGCCGCCGCGACCCTCACCAGGACAAGCGGTCTGAGAAACGAACGAACATAAGAGTTTACTCATAATCAACGTTTTTGGGGTTAGATCGCGCTATTTATGAATGTGTCGTAACCCTCCACCACCCGACACGGCCAATGTCACGTTGACAAAAGACAAATAGTTCACTACTTTAGCCCACCGGTGTGTTGAAGCGTGAAACAAACAACATTTAAAAATTTTGGATGCAATTACCATTCGCCAGAATGGTGAATTGCCAGATGATGCTGGATGCAATTACCTGCGAAACGTTGTACTCAAAAATTGTAAATGTTGTGGTTTCACGCTTCAACACGCCGGTGGGCTAAAGCAGTGAACTATTTGTCTTTTGTCAACGTGACACTTTTTTTTTGCTGATTGGCCGTGTCGGGTGGTGGAGGGTTACGACACATTTATAAATAACGCGATCTAACCCAAAAACGTTTATTATGAATAATATTGGTCGCAAAAGCCTTTACGTGTTAAACTGATAAGAGTTTACATTGTCTCAATGTGGTCAACAATGTCAAGGTAATCACCATAGAGTTTGATGTCCATCCACAGGTAAGTAATGTCACCATTCGGTGCTGCAGTACAGCGCTTGACTCATTCACAACGTTGTCTGAGTTCACATCACAGCCCAGGGTTTCCGCTTTAACCCATCGATCACCCTTCCCGAAACGATAAATTAGTAGACACACGACCGAGGTTGCATATCGGAAGTTGGGGAACTTCTGAGTCAAACCCATGGCATCAGAAGTGTTGACCCAGTGAGGTCTCGAACGCTAATGTGATGGCATTCTGAGTCAGACGGTCTACTACCTCTCTGTGCTACTTTAATTTAATTAACAGCTCTGGCCAAGTGTGTGTTTCTTTCACACACCCCAGTCTGGTTCATTGAAACACTTCCTGAAATAGCAGCATTAAAATTTTGCATTCGTGTCCCAAGAGACCACCCATTTGGGCTGGTCGTAAAAATGGACTAATTCCTCTAAGCCCCATCTCAGTGGTGAAATAGATTTCCCAAGCGGCTGTCGATCTCCATAAATAGCATCGGCTCACGCAGGAGGCACACATGCCGATGTCTGGCATTGGTGGGAGCGCTCATTTACACTGCTGTGTGGACACGGCTGGTGGATGGATGGGGGGGGGGGGTTAAGTAACATGGCCAATGTTTCAACTGCCACGTCGAATCGAACCAGCGACCTTTGGATCTCAAGTCGAGTACCTTAACTATTACACTAAGCTCAAAACTAAACTTTTACATTTGACCAGGTAAGGCCTACCGAGCTGTATAAACTCTTTTTCAGAAGCGACCTGGCGGCCACAAATGATGGCTCAACGAAGTGGCTTATCGCGTGGAAATGTATAGCAGCCAAATACACCAAACGCATGATTAGAAATGTGGAGGAGCCAAAGAAAAATCCAAGCGACCACGGGGAGATTGTGTAAACTCCAAATATACAGGCGTCAGGGTTGGGATCGAACCCACGACCTCCTGTATACCGGGCAAGGGAGTTAACATCGAGGTAGTTAACATCTAAGAAATAGATTATTAATACAAATGCGTAAAATATTAGTTTGAGCGTAAGGTTCCACTCTTACAGACATTACAGAATATTGGAAAATCTGGTCTCGTCAAAAAAGTGACCACTGGGATATTATGGATCAATTATATCCATAAGTTGACCTTAGACCTTTTAAGATGGAAAGCAAGCGAATGCACGGACCGTTCAAATGTTACACACTGCCACCAAGCTCTTCGTGACCCCGAGTGTCAACAATTGAGTGTTATTTATCGTTCACAATCACATTCGGTGGCACACATCTGAAAGCCAGCGCTTTGGAGGAAGAGGCTGGCGGATCCCGAGGATTTGTGCAACTCAATTTGAACAATCTAAAAATAGCGCCACAGACGATGTTTATTCATCTTGCTTCATGAGGCAAGTAATTGCGGTCTTTTATGGCTGGTTCCTTTAAAAATCCAATATCGCAACCTCTGACCTTGGTCAAGTGGTTTTGTACATACTCCCTTGAGATGAGGCACACTCAGACCCACGCCCTGTCACTCCATTGTGTAGAGGCAAGGCCAGAGGGATTTGATAATTCGTGTGTGAGTAATAACCTTTCCAATCGTACTGGCACTGCTCTTAAAAAGGGAATCCACCACATCACCTACTGCATGATCGTGTGCGTGGAATGGTATTGACTCTCACCAACTTCAAATAAAACTCATAGGAAGCCGCAAGGGGGCTGGTTTGCCGGCTTATGGAACTGAGTCTGCACTGCTGCGATTCTTGGCCAAAAAATACCAGGATTACTACTCTTTGGTTCTTTCAGGTGAAGTCACGTAGTTAGAAATAAAATAATATAAAAAAAATCACGACGTTTCGATCGCTTGTGTTGCGATCGAAACGTCGTGATTTGTTGATTTTATTTCAACCTGTGTGACTTTACCGAAAGAACCAAGGAGTATGGATTCCTGCAGTCACGAAAGCTTCAAATCAACACCAGGATTTCCACCAATATTTAATTTTCCAAATGAGCATTGAAGCATTGGCGCTCATCTCCCTGTTTACATCTCTGAGCCAGTGGTGGAAATTACACATTCCTATAGCAGGGGTGAGTGGATCCATAAGATAGCAATTGTTGACTTCCCCACGAAGTGGTACACATTTAATAGATTCTGAAGAGATGATGGGCTGAGTCATCCCCCCCCCAACCAGGATTTGAACTCCCAACATTTGATTGCGAGCCGCTCGCTCTACTATAAATTAAGTTACTACGCAGTGAGATTGATGGTCTCGGTCAGGTAAGGCTGCCATCTTGGACTAGAAGATGGCAGCAGCCTTCACGCGGCCCACTCTGTTAAGTGAGAAATCAGCAACGAACGCCATCAACGCGGCGACCGATCATCAATCTCCCGGTCTCTTGAGCAACAACACAAATCAGGTTCAGGATTTCCATGACCGTAATATTAAAAATAGTAATTTGATTATATACTCATACCAGTCAAGCCAAGTTCTGCAGAAGTACGGGCACTGTTCATCATTTGTGGAAAGTTCGGATATCACAATATCCGGTCGCCAGGTTCGGAGAGCAGTGTGCTAACCACCACGACATCGCTCCCCTCTTATACTATCCATCCAATGTTCTATTATCATGCTTCCCAATTAACTTTTACTCAATTAAATTCACGATTTTGTTCCTACAACGGTGACGCCTTCGGTGAGAGAGAAAGCACAGGAGGCTCGCGTATGGAGGGAGACATCCTTGCATCATTTAAAGTTACTCTTGCAGGAAATGAGCAAAGGAAATGGAGCTGTTCTGAACATTTCGGCAAGCTGACATTTATTGTCATTTTGATGAACGGACGGGGCAAGGGGGTGACTTCCCCTCGTCGGTGACAATTCTCTGGGCCACTGTGATATTGCTCGGAGGGCCGCTGACCGTGAAAGGCATTTCTATCCCAGGGAGGAGTTCAGGTTTGCTGCAGACTGCCGTGAGACCCGTGTCAAGAGTGGGGATGGGCAGTGCGACTGGCAAGTGTGGCTTTCTGAAAAAATGAGTGAAATAAACATGTGCCTAGAATATTGCGAGAAATGACCTTTGAGGCTTGACATTTCAACTTGAAAAAGCAATCCCGAGAGAGAGAGAGATGTTGTGGTCTTTGATGAATATAACACAAATCGTCTTATGATTGTTTTCCCGATCATTACTATCGCCATCATAGTTCATTTTTATTTCATGAAACACCTTCACTACAAAGTGAGTTGTATATATATTTAAAAGATGTGATGAATTCCAACGACCTATATTGCAGCAGACCTAGGGGAACCATATGTAAGAACTGACCAGTCTAAGTTTTTTTAAAATAATGTATGACAATATGAAGACAAAGATCCCTATCCAGCCACGTGGTTCATTTATCCAGGAAAGCCCAAGTGTAAGATCTGTATGGTCCTGCATTGGGATGTTTGGTTCATTCATTTTAATGAGTGTGGTGAAATGTGTTGCTGGTCAGCAACTAAGAAGGTGAGCAGAGTGTTTGGTGAGTGTCAGGTGAGTCACACATCACCTCGTCTGTATGATGGGCTTATTAGGAAATACGCGTTCCAGATTTTCACACGTGAAATTTTGGATTGATCGGAAAATACGCCACGATGAAAGCGACGGGTAACATCCACAACACGTGACATCAGGTGACACCGTGTCTGCCAGCATGAAGACACGTTAATTTATTACATGACGAAAATGATCAAATAAATCTGAACAATGGGTAATAGGGGCCAAAATCGTCCTTAAAAAGCCAAAATCCAATATTTTTTAAAAATCTGAAACTCATCCGTAATGTACACACTTTATATATGTTTGTCGGACTACACGTTGCCACACAGGCACAATTGGTGGACGGTAATATCTTGCCAAATGGGTCCGGCTTTGGAAAAAGGGCAATACGTGACACTGCACGCCAAAGTGGGATAATGGAGCCACAGTTGGTGCACGAAGGGCCCTGAGAGCTTTGCCTGCAGCAGAGGCAGCCGTGGTGCCTGGCCCGGTTGCCACCGCAAACGGCCCTGGACCCCAGCCCAGCAGTAAATTGCGCCCCCCCCCCCCAACTATGGCAGGAGATTACTCAGAGCCGTACATCAAGGCGACGGCCAATGCGATTGTTGAATTAGTAGCCGGGAAGCATACAACCAAATAAATCTGAGGCGGGCGGCATGAGTGCCGGAAAAAAGAAGAGCAAAGCGGTCTGCCCGCCGAATTAGAAATGCGCCGCAGTGATTGAAGTGTGTGTGTGTGTAAGTGTGTTTGTGTAAGTGTAAAGGAGAGCCGACACAAGATTGCAGGGGTTCCGTCTTTTAATCCTTTTCCTCCATCCACACCTGTCCCCCGCCGTCCCAATCTCGTTCCCCCCAAAAGCCCCTTCTTCCCGCCCGTTCTCCCCTCATATCTCCTCGATCACCCCTCCCACTAACCCTCCTATTGGTGGGAATCCTTCCCCTGACACCCCTACATCACCCTCCCCCCCGGAGAAAAAAAAACCGTCCTCGGTTCTGCCTCCTCCATGGACCATTTAAGTCTCCCCATGCCCCCCACCACTGACAGTGACAACAGCCCTTAACCCCCCCACAACCATACAATGCAATATAACACAACAAAATCAATTGCGCGGCCTGCCCAGGTCTCCAGCCCGCGTCCCGTAACAGCCCGGACATCCACAGGCAGCAGATGACCGTGGCGGCCCCCTCCTTCGAAGGCCCTCTCGTCGCGGTCCCTGGTTCGGTGGTGCCGGTGTTGCCGTGCCTGGCGCTGCTGTCTCTCCGGCCCCCGCTCGTGCCGCCGCTCCGTCAGGCCTCACATGGGGTGCTGTAGGTGACAAGGGAACACAGGGCACCGAACCCCTTGCCGGTCGGCGCGGGGTGGTCGGCGACCTTGGCCTGGGTAGGGATGATGATGATGTTGGCGGTGATGTTGGTGAAGATGACGGTGGAGAGATATATGGCTTAAGGCGGGTGGGGTGTACAAACCATCGTCGCTTACCCAGTTGGACCTGGACGCACTGCGGTCGGAGTGCTTTAATGACCTCGACCGGCCCTTTCCAGGGTCGGTGCAGCTTTGGTGAGAGGCCAACCGGCACCTGAGGACAGTGTAGCCATGCCTGGTCCCCGACTTTAAAGGGCTTGGCTGTCACTGTCCTCTCCCGTATCCGTACATTACTCTCTTGGCTCGTGGCCGATGCGGCCTCGGCTGCTTGGCGGGCCTCTCTCAAATAAATGAGGGAGGTCTTTAGTGCCTTCGGCCATGCGTCAGCTCTTGCGGGAATGTCCGTCAGCTGCACCTCAATAGGCGGAACGGGATCCCGTCCGTACATCAGGAAAAACGGCGAGAACCCCGTTGCCGCGTGCGGGGCCACCCTGTACGCCGCTAAGACCGATGGAATGTGGAGGTCCCAGTCGGAATGGTTTTCGTCCACCACTTGGGACAGCATGGCCGCTATAGTGCGGTTAAGCCGCTCTACCATCCCATCAGTCTGGGGATGATATGGAGATGTTCGGACCTTTTTAGTGCCCAGGATAGAGCAGACGTCCTTCAATAGCCGTGAGGAGAAATTCCTGCCCTGATCCGTGAGCAACCGCTCCGGTGCCCCCTTATCAAGGACATAGCCTCCCACGAAGGCATCGGCGATGGTCTGTGCCGTTTGGTCCGGGAGGGCCCACGCCATCGGCCACCTCGTGCAGTACTCGACTCCGACCAACAGGTATTTATTTCCCCGTGGCGTGACCGGCAGTGGTCCCAGGATGTCCAACGCAACCAATTCGTTGACCCTGGTCACCGTGATGGGCTGTAGGGGTGCCCGGCTTACCCGGGGTGGCGGCTTTCGCCGCGCACATTCGACGCAGGTAGCGACCCATCGATGCACGTCAGTGGTCATACCTGGCCAAAAGTACCGACCCTGTAATGTGTACAGTGTTTTCCGCCCTGCCAGGTGCAGCAGCTGGCGGCCGTGTACGTCCATAACCAATTGTTGACGCAGCGACTCCGGAACTACCAGGCATCGCCGGCACCCTGTCGGGTCCCATCGCATGAGGAGGTCCTCCCATACGATGTACTCCTCCCCCCCTGCCTCTGCCGAGGCGCGTAGCGTTCGCAGTGGGGCTTCCTCCAGCTGTAGCCGTCTCCAATCGTCCAAGGTCAGGCCCAGGTCGTGGTCGGTCAGCTGGACTTCACCCTGTGCGCCCTCCGCCGTGCGTACGGGAGCGATGACCGTCCCCTCCGACCTCGCCTCCTTGCAGCGTGCCCCGCCTGTGGTGCATGCACAAGGGCCCTGGGGCGCCAGTCGGGACAATGCGTCTGCGTTGGCGTGTCTGGTCCCTTTGCGATGCACCACTTGGTACCTGTACTCCTGCAGGCGCTCTATCCATCTGGCCAGCTGGCCCGAAGGCTGGTCGATGCGGAGCGAATACTGCAAGGCCGCGTGGTCAGTGCGGACCGTAAATTTGCGGCCATACAGGTAGGGTCGGAATTGCTGCACGAAGTGAACGACTGCCAGGAGTTCCCTACGTGTGACGCAGTAGCGCTGCTCCGCTGATGAAAGCACGCGACTACCGTAGGCGATAACCACCTCCCGACCCTGCTGGACTTGCGACAAAACACTGCCGATGCCCACATCGCTGGCGTCCGTGTCCAGGATAAAGGGGAGGCCAAAATCTGGAAAGGCCAAGGGTGGTGCATCTGTCAGACATGAGCGCAGCTGCTGGAATGCCTCTTCCTCCAGAGGGCCCCAATAAAACCTCTGGTTCTTTGCCGTCAACACGTGCAAGGGCTTGGCAATGGTTGCGAAGTTGGGTACAAACCGGCGGTAGTAAGAAACGAAACCCACAAACCGGCGTACCTCTGGAACCGTTGTGGGAACAGCCCAGGCCCTCACGCAGGCCGTCTTTTCCGGGTCTGTAGCCACTCCAGACTCACTGACGACGTGGCCCAAGTAGCGTACCGACGACTGCATAAGGTGGCACTTAGACGGCTTGAGCTTCAAGTTCGCGTTCCGGAACCGCAGGAATACCTGACGTAATCGGTCAATGTGTTCCTCGAATGATCGGCTGAAGACAATGACGTCATCCAGGTAGATGAGGCACGTTTCCCATTGGAGGCCTGCTAAGGCCAACTCCATTATGCGTTGGAACGTCGCCGGCGCAGTCTGGAGGCCCATAGGCAGGCAGTTGAACTCGAACAGGCCCTGTGGTGTCCGGAACGCTGTTTTAGGCCGGGAGTCCGCGTCTAGTGGGACCTGCCAGAAACCGGACAATAAATCCAGCGTACTGAAAAATTTTGCTCCCGCCAGTGCATCCAATGAGTCGTCGATACGTGGTAGGGGATATGCGTCGGCCAGCGTGACGGCATTGAGGCGTCGGAAGTCCACACAGAATCTGAGTGACCCGTCTGACTTCTTGACTAGGACCACCGGTGCCCCCCAGGGACTCGAGGATGGCGAAATTATGTCGGCCCGCAGCATCTCCTGCACCGCTTGTTGAATGTGCCCTTTTTCCATTGGGCTCATTCTATATGTGTTTTGGCGCAGGGGTGCGGCATCTCCCGTGTTGATGTGGTGCTGCGACAGATTTGTGCGCCCTAGGTCGAACGGTCCCCGGCTGAACACGTCCGAGAACTCATGCAATAACGAGTGCAGCTGGTGTTTGTGGTCGGGCGGCAATCCCGGCTCAGGCCCCGCCAGCTGGTCCATCCACGATTCGGCCCCTCTGTCCTCGGACTGGCTGATGCTGCCTACAAGCTCGGGCTCTGTCCCTGGGGCTCCTAGTGACAAGGGACTAACGTGGGCCAGAACTGTTCCCTCCTGCACCGTCGCTGTTCTATCGGAAGTGTTCAGCACCTGAATGAACAGATGCTGGTTCCTCTGAACAATAGTTTCGGCTCCCACCAGCGTATGGCGATCCATGGCAGCTGACGCCGGAGACACCAGGATGGGTGAGTCCGGTCGGGCTGTCACGAGGGGGGACCGATATTGCAGTGGAACCAGCATCTGGGCTGCCGGGGGAATGGAGACAGACTTACTGACCAGAGCCTGCACGTAGGGTACACCCCGGCTGGCCCCCTCTGCCTTTAGGAAATGGAGATGCGTTCCCTGGACTTCCACCCGCCCATTGGCCAGATCGATTTTCATTGGCATCCGCCTCAGAAAGTCCGTCCCCAACAGGCAAGGTACAGGCAATGTTGCGGAGACAAGGATGGGTCCTGCTACCGAAAGCTGCCCAATCTGTATCGGGGCTTCAACCTGGCCCAGGAAGCCCATGCTGCCTCCATTTGCTGCAATGAACGTCGTCTTGACGGGGACTAAAGGTCGGATTTTATCCGGCAGCATCTCGTGCATGGTGCTCGAGATGATCGTGGCTGATGCCCCCGTATCAACCAAGATACGTGCCGACACTCCCGCGATTTCTCCGACCAGGACCGAGGTTCCTGACGCGGCCGCTACCACCCGCCTTGCCAGCTTCCTCCATTGTGTGGCTGAGTCCGGCCACTGACCAGGCGGCGTCTCATTATCCTGTGGTGCATGGTGAGATGATCGGGGATGGATGTGAATGGACCGAAGATGGGGTTCCTCACTTTGGAGTGCGTCGCAGCAGGGTGAACGCGCCCTTGTTACATAGTGTGGACTTCCCCTAGGGCTGCGGGCTGGGCTCTCTATGTGGTGCAAATTGCCCCCCCTTGGTGACGTAGGATGGGCCCCCCTTGTGGTGTGGGGGGGCCCCCCCATTGCAGGGGGCGGTGGGGACTGGGGGGTGGCCCTTCCCGTGAGCCCCTCCCTTCTCCCCTCCCCTTCCTTTGTCACGGGGGCGTGGTCCCCCTGGTTCTGTCTCGCTCCGCCGCTAAACGGTGGTGAGGCGGGCCGTGGAACTGCTCCAGGGCGCAATGTCAATTTTGTGTGTTGCCTCAGCCCAAGGGCCGTTGCCCCTGGCAACTCACCGGCGTCGCAGGGCACTAGTGACGTCACTTCCGGTCGTGACGTCACGCCCGCCCGCGAAACCACATCCGGTCGTGACGTCACGCCCGCCCGCGAAACCACGTCTGATCGTGACGTCACGCCCGCCCGCGACGTCACGCCCGCCCGCGACGTCACGTCCGCCCGCGACGTCACCTCCGCCCGCGATGTCCCTCCTGGCCTCAGCGCGATTCCCGGCGCGGTCCCCAGCCTCGGCTCTATCCCCGGCGCGATCCCCTTCCTCGGCGCGATCCCCGGCGCGGTCCCCGGCCCCGGCGCAATTCCTGGCGCGATCCGCGACCCCACTTTCGGCCGCGACGTCACTTCCGGATGCAACGTCACTTCCGGATTGAACGTCACCTCCGGATGCAACGTCGCGTCCGTTCGCGACGCCACTTCTGCTCGCGATGCGATCCTCGGCCTCGGCTCTATCCCCGGCGCGATCCCCTTCCCCCGACCAGGACAGTGGGCCCCGGGGAACGACACCGACGGCGCCCACCCCGAGGAGACCCCCGGTGAGTTCGCGGCGTCACTCGCCTGGATCCTGTCGGCGTTTGGCCCCGGCGGGTTCCAGGTGGCGTTGGCGGCCTCCGGCTCCGTGCGGCACCCCCTCGCCACATGCCCCTCTCGACCACAACGGTGGCAGACCCACGGGGCGTTCCGTCGGGGTGGCTCGGCGCGATGTTGTAGAGGCGGCTGCCAGCGACGCGGCGGCTGGTCGCGCCCCTGGTCCCTCTGCTCCGCCAGCCCCCGGATCGCTGCGTACACCTCCCGCAGCGATGGCTCCGGCTCAGACGTCGGGGGTCCGTTCCCAGCTGCCCCACAGGCAGCCTGTGGCGACGGTGCAGGTTCGGCGGTTGGTGTCGCTGGACCCCGTAGCGCCGCGGCAACGGCTCGGCTGTTCCCCCCCGCCGCGCCAGCCACCGGGCCCACGGGTGGCGCCCGGCCCATGACCTGCTCGTGGGCTTGGATGGTCCGGGCAGCCCACAGCGAGGTGCGTTCCTCCGGCGTCACCACGGGCATTACAACGCCGGCACGGCAAGCGTAGGCGATGAGGTGCTCGACCACGAGGTCCTCGAGCGCCTCTTCAGCCAGGCGAGGGAAAGCCCGCCTCGCCAACACGAGCAGCGCACCCCTGTAGGCTAATGGGGATTCTCTAGCCCCTCGCTGGCGGTCCTGGAACCGTCTAAAGGCTCCTTCCGCCGGGCAATAGATCTCCCCCAAAGCCTCGTAGGCGGCCTGTAGCGTGGTCTTGCTGTGCGAGGGAAGGGAGGTGTAAGAGGAGAGTGCCTCTTCGGCCAGAACGGATGGCAAAGCTCGTAATGCCTCTTCGTCTGTCCACTCGAGAGCGTGGAAGGCAGCCTCGAATCGGCGGACAAACCCCTCCCAATCTTCTTCCTCGGCCACGAACTTGTCGACGGGCCCCAGCCGACGCGGCCGTCCTGTCCCCTGCTCTCCGTGTTGGGTGTTTAGCCCTGGGGGTTTTGGCGGGAGCGGCGGCGGCTGGCGTGACGAGGTTGGTTGCGGCTTCTGCCCGGCCGGCCGGTCGGCCTCCGGGTCCCGTGGCCTCTCCTCCCGCAGTACGCGTGGGGGTGGGGGTCCTGGTGCTGGTGGGCCCCCCATAGGGAGCCTCTGCAGTAGCTCCTGGAGTGCCCTCTCCACGCGGGCCATGCGGTCCTCCATGGGGTCCTCCAGGCGATCCAGGTCCCCTGCTGCTGCTTCTGGTAGCAGGCCCCCTTGTTGCCCGGGATGGGAAGGATCCCCGGCCCCTGCTTCCTCCTCCCTTGGCTCTTTCCCGCGGGGATGCTTCTTCGTAGCCATTGTAGATCCCACCGCTGCCACCAGATGTAAAGGAGAGCCGACACAAGATTGCAGGGGTTCCGTCTTTTAATCCTTTTCCTCCATCCACACCTGTCCCCCGCCGTCCCAATCTCGTTCCCCCCAAAAGCCCCTTCTTCCCGCCCGTTCTCCCCTCATATCTCCTCGATCACCCCTCCCACTAACCCTCCTATTGGTGGGAATCCTTCCCCTGACACCCCTACATAAGCAAGGGGCGCGGTAGTGTAGCGGTTAGCGCGCTGCGCTATGAACCTGGCGACCCGGGTTCGATTCCCGCTCACGGCTAACACCAGTGACGATTATCTGAACCGGTCCTGGGCCTCCCCTAGGTCGACTCAGCCTTAAATGAGTACCTGGTGCGGTGTGTAAACATCGCCACTAGGGAGACAAAGGCAGTCGGGTGTGGTGCTGGCCACCCACCCCCTCGTGTACCGTTCTGGCCTTCATAGGTGCTCGCTAACAGCACTTGCCCCGACAGTCTATTGAGGCTATATGGGGATATTTTATCTTTGTTTTTGTGTAAGCAAACACACAAACACACACGTGTCGGGAGCGGTGGTGTAGCGGTTAGCGCTCTGCGCTACGAACCCAGCGGCCCAAGTTCGATTCCCACTCATGGCCAACACCAATGACGATTATCTGAACCGGCCCTGGGTCTCCTCCCCTAGGTCGACTCAGCCTCAAATGGGTACCTTGTGCGGTGTGTAAACATCGCTACTGGAGAAACAAAGGCAGTCAGGCGTGGTGCTGGCCACCCACCCCCTCGTGTGCCGTGCCGGCCTTCATAGGTCCTCGCTAACAGCACTTGCCCCAACAGTCTGTTCAAGCTATACCGGGGATCTTTGTCTCTGTGTGCTTGCAGTGCGTGAGTGTAATGGTTAGCGCACTGCGCTATTAAGTCCGGCGACCCGAGTTCGATTCCCACACATAGCCAGCATTAGTGACGAATATCTGAATCGATCCAGGGTCTTAGATTTATTCAGCCTGAAATGAATACCCAGTTGGGTAATTGTTGGTACTGGGGAGACAAAGACGGCTGGGTGTAATTCCGGTCACCCCGCCCCCTCGTCCCACCATGCTGCCCTTTATAGGTGCTCCCTAACAGCCCTTGCCCCAACAGTCTGTTAAAGGCAATAAGGGCATATTTGCTTTTGTGTGGAGCAGTATTCCTGTGAACCCAGTGACTTGGTGTTTTCAACTGCCAGCCACGTTGCACAGCTGTGACGTCATCCTCCTCCTAGGTGGGGTACCATGAATGAGTGCCTCGTGCAGTGTGTGAACATCAGCACTGGGCAGACAAAGGTGGCCCAGGTCACTGTGCCGGCCTTAAGCAGTGCTTGCCAAAAGCACTTGTCCCTACATTCTGTCAGGATGACAGAGGGTCTGTGGGCACTTGTCGTCATGCTGCTGTGGTGGTTGTTCATTTCGGTGTCTGTCATTGAAGGTCTGTCTGGCACGGTGGGCGGAACACGTTTCTAGAATCCCACTACACTCACGCTGGTGTACGTCGGCTTCTGTAAATTCTGGATTTGGGCAATGAACGCAGCAATGAAAAGTCCTCATTTTGAGACATTTCAGAATTTTTCCTATATCTACATAATGTCACGTTACATGAGAAAGAGCACTTTAACATCTCCCCAAAACTATCGTGCAGCAGCAGGAATGGCACAGTGTAACCCATGCGATGTGAATCTGTGGCATTGTGCTAATCACGAGGCAATGCAGCCACCAAAGACAAAAAACCTCCCGTATAGCCTTCACAGACTGTCGGGGCAAGTGCTGTTAGCGAACACTTAGGGTGGCCAGCATCACGCCCTGGCCGCCTTCGTCTCTCTCGTGGCGATGTTCTTACACTCCGCGCACCAATTACTCATTTGAGACCGAGTCGACCGATGGGAGGCCCAGGACTGGTGCACACAATCGTCAACGATGTTTTGCCGTGAGCGAGAATCGCAGACGGGTGGCAGGGTTCGTAGCGCGGCGCAATGCAACCACCTCAACACGCGCGAGCGTGCCACGTGTATATATATAGAGAGAGAGTGCAGTGCGTGGTTCAGGCCTCATAAATAAAAAATGGGTCAATGAAACGGCTGTTGGTTAATTCATGCCCCTACGTCCCACAGGGCCCTCGCCGTGGCCGCAGTGTCAGCCGATAGAACAAAATCAGCCGAGGCCGTGCGTGGTGGTGGGGAGCGGTGGCGCACAGTGGTTATAGCGCACCGCACCCACAGACCCATCCGCTGGAGTGTAATTCTCCCCAGCCACGGCGAACGTCAGTGGCAAGGGGATACATTACGTAGTTCTAGGCCTCCCTTAGTGCGACTCAAGTCTTTAAATGAATAGTTGAAGCAAGGTACACCAGCACTGGGGGAGACAAAGGCGGCCGGACGTGGTGCTCGTCACACCATCCTCTCGTGCTCCACGCTGGCATTCATTGGTGCTCGCTAACAGCACACGCGAGTCTGTAAAAGTCTACATGACGGATCTATGTCTTAGTGTCTGGAGTATGGGTGGTGCAGTGCTTTACACACTGCACATCGATCCCCTTGAGTTCAATTCCTCGTCGTTTACAATATCTTTTGAACTCGTCCCGGGTCTTCCTTAGGTTAACTCAACCTTCAATAAGTACCCTGGTGTGATGTGTAAATATTGGCACTGGGGAAGCCAAAGGGTGGGCTTGGGCATCGTGCTGCCTTTTACCACTCCACAACAACACTTGGCCCGATGAGAGTTAAAACGATAAACATTTTTATAAATGTTATCAGGTAAGGCCCACTGAGCTATACAGCTCTTTTTCAGAAGCGACCTGGCCACAAATGATAGCTCAACGAAGTGACTTATCACGTGGAAATTTAAAGCAGCCAACCACTCTAAACGCGTGTTTCTAAATGTGGAGGGGAAAACCGGAGGACCCGGAGAAAAATCCACGCGACCACGGGGAGCAAGTGCAAACTCCCAATATACAGGCGTCAGGGTCGGGATCGAACCCACGACCTCCTGTATATCAGGCGAGGTAGTTAACATCTTGCCACGGTGGCGAGATATTTTACGTCTGAATGTGTGACCACCGTGCTGGTCCTTGTTTACCTATGACTGATTAAATGGCAAGGTGGAAAAAATTATTTGATCCAGATTGCCACCACTCCCCCTTTCCCCCGTCCTATTGCGCTCCCACACAACGCATTGGGACTCTTTCCTCGAGTCCACTGCCGTGGTGCAGTTCTCATATCGGGCATGCTAATCAGCGTGTCAGGGCCATCGCCTATGCATTTGCAATAACATTCTAATTGCTGCAGCAAAGACTTACGGCGGTTCCTCTACACGAGCATTGACTTAAGAACGGGCGTTGCTGGCAACGGCGCAATTTCAAGCTCCATTGATTTCTTTTTACTTCCTGAAACTTTGTGAATTACTGAGCAACACTTCTATTAAACGATGCACAGTAGACCGCTGCACACGGAAACAATGAAGAATGGGAGCTGTACGTGCGTGAGTATTGTATTGAGCCTGTGACCGCTCTCGGAAGCTGAGCCTGTAGCTGAGCCTGGATAACGCTTCAGGCGAGCATCATACGCACCATGTGTGGTAGGCTGTTGCGGAGCTATTGCTGTCAGCAGATGGTCAGGAGTTCCAGATGCATTGTTGTGCTGTATTACACTCAACCTCTATGCGGTCTCGCCTGCACCAGCCCTCACGGAGAAATGCGCTTCCAATAATCCTCCACGACCCATGTGGCGTGGATGGTCCCGCATCCAGCAGTGGATTGAACAAGAGGCTGCACGCGAGAAAACGTGCACACCCGTGTGGATTGTAGAGTGATTACTTACTTACTGACTCCCCTTCACTCCCTGTTGAGCATAAGGCCGGATAGTCTCTAGCAGCTTTCTCTGCTTCACCCCAAGACAGGCCCCCCCCCATGGTCTTTAGTTGTTTAGTGACTGGAGAGGGTCATTTGGCAACGGCGCTGACCTCTGAAGCCACGAGCTGGGAGGAGACAGCAACCCAGTGGAGGTGGCAGGTTCATTGGAGCGCCCAAAAATGTAATTATTCACGGGTGAATTTCGATTTAAAGCTTTCGTGACTGCAGGAATTCATCTTCTTGGTTTTTTCGGTAAAGACACGTAGAAGGGGAGTAATAAAATAATAAAAATAATAAAACATAATAAAATAATATAATAATATAATAATAATATAATAAAATAATATAATAAAATAATATAATATAATAATATAATTATTTTATTATGTTTTATTATTTTTATTATTTTATTACTCCCCTTCTACGTGACTTTACCGAAAAAACCAAGAAGAAGATATTCACGGGTGCTTCACGTTACTGTAACTCTCATATGCCGGACAAGCTACTCTATAACTATGTTGTATTATCGCCCTGTGCAAGAATTAGGTTAATAGACAAGTTACGATTTGCATTATTTGAGTAGTGTTATTCGAATGAAGAGTTTTTTTTTAATATATAAAGTTGATTTGAAATTTGGTGTACCCCTAGTTTTGCGAATGAATCAGGCGGCCCTTTGAGCCTACTGGGGGACCTCTGCTTATGTCGAGTGTCACAGCTGGGAATGCATTAAAATTCCACGTCTAAGTTTGTGAACCATGTGATAATAATAATGGGCGCCATGGTGGCGAGATGTTAACTACCTCGCCTTGTATGCATTAAGTCTTCGGTTTGATCACGGTTTTTCATCATCAGGTGGGAAAGCCACAGCAAATGTTTTTTTTGTGACCGACTTTTTTTTTCTGTGGTTTTCCCACCTGATGATGATTGCTTGTGTTGCAATCGAAACGTCGTGATTTAATTTATTTTATTTTATACCTACGTGACTTTTACTGAAAGAACCAAAGAGTATAAACAGAAGAGAACAATACATATTTTTAGTCCGGCCATAAAAGCACGGATTGTCACGGCTGAACGGACATCAGTTGGCAGAAAATGTTCTACACCACCGCGGGGAAGGGGGCTGCACATGGAACATGCGTTTAGATCGTTCGTACAAAAACACTCCCACGTTCGCTCGTGATAGACCGCAGAAGCCAAGCACTGTTAGCGAGTACCCGTTAAGGCTGACAATGCATGTTGGGCGTCATGGTGGCGAGATGTTATCTCCCTCGCCTGGCATGCAGGAGGTCGTGGGTTCGATCCCGACCCTGACGCCTGTTGTATATTTGGAGTTTCAATGTTTCTCTCCCCGTTGGTCATTTGGATTTTTCTCAGGATACCCCGGTTTTCCCTCCACATTTAGAATCACGCGTTTATAGTAATTGGCTGCTCTAGATTTCCACGTGATGAGCCACTTTGTTGAGCTATCATTTGGGGTCAGGCTGCTTCTGAAAAAGAAGCTAATAGCTCAGTCGGCTTTACCTGGTAAAATATTTTTTTACGAGTCATTTGCTTACCTTCCTATACTTTGCACTCCTATCGTGTTTTTAAAATAGTTCTTGCTGTAATGTTCTGACCCGCCCCAACTTGACATCTGTGAAAAAGAGCTTCGCGGCTCATCGGATTCCTCCCGTATAAATAAATATTCTGAATTCTGAACTCTGCTCAGCTGTCCTAGGCCGGGTGATGTTACACACAGCAAGTCCATACCAGATATACAACGTCTATATTTACCGTGTTTTACACATTCGATTTCAAGTTACGTGCAAACCAATACCTGAGACAGCAAAATCAGGACGGAGACAAAAATAGCCAGTGGCAGGCGGTCTCCGATCCACAGGAAGATGGCGTGCGTGCACCCTCGCACGTGGATCACTTCCGTGAGCTCCAACCGCTGCGGACGGGACGCAAAGACGCACAGGGCAGCACACGCTTGCAGGGGACAACGGCGCCACTTCAGTCAGGCCAGAAAAGCGTACATCGAAGCCACGTAAAAACAAAAAAACGAAGTATTTCATTAAGTTATTCGGTGACGCTGCGTTGGCGGTGGGGGTGCATCAGCATGATTTCACGGAAACACTCAACCGACTCGTCAATCACACTGTGTGGCCTTAGAAAAGGAAAGAAATGTATAGATAACAGGCGACGCTTTGGGAAATGTTCCTCCATATATTTTTACGTGCTATGAAGAAAGGGCAATTGCGCAAAACGTCGCCTGTTATATACGGAGGGTCGCCCAGACGGTAATGCCACACCGGCAAGGAATACATTGCTCTCGTTTTCGATGGCGTAAAATCATTGAGTTTCATGCTTTCACGACCAATATTATCCATAATAACGTTTGTTTCTTGGGTTAGATCGTGTAAATATAAACGTGTTGTGAAACCCACCATCACCCGATGCAGCCAATTAGTAAGGTTTGTCACGTAAACAAAACGTGACAATTAGTTGCTACTTGAGCAAACTGGTGCATTGAACGGTAAACCGACAACATTCACAATTCGAGGATAATGTTTCGCTGGCAATTACAATCAGCTTCATCAGGCGATAGCCAGAATTGAGAAGAAATCCTCCTGTGTCGGTCCCATTGAGATGGAACAGGATTTATATGGGAAAGTAATGCACATATTAACCAATAAATCTGCCCATTCCATGGGTAGGTTTCACTTTTCTTTAATGCATTTTGCCAGTGAAAAAAAAAGTGGGGCATTACTTTCTGAGTGCTCCTCGTATATATATAGTTATTCTTTTAAGGCAGTATTATTGACCAACGTGTTGAAATTCAACGTTGTGATCAGTCAGGAACCAAGTTGTTATTAAGACGATGCTTTAGTAATCATAATACGTGGGCTCACAGCCAACGTGGGATTCCATAAGCATATGTATCAATCACCTGACATTCATGGACGATATATTGTTTTATTTCAAGGCAAACACAACAACGAGTCCTATTTTCGGGCTTGACTCACACTGGTGTCTGATCATTATCTTAATATCCATGCCATATCCAGTTTACTTTGAGATATAATGGTGATGATCATCACGATCTGAATGATTGCGAAAGTTTTAGTTAAAAAATATAAGATTTTGAATGTGTCTCTAATAACACGTGAGTTGATGTATTCGTAATTAGGAACATTGCATTTCCCATTAGATAATTTATTAGTACTCCTGAGAATAATAATTTAGCATTGTATGTGTCATGTATTTAAACGAGGAGCATCTCTGTATGATGTACAGGGACAACTAGTTACATCAAATAATACATAGGAAACATCGAATAACATAGACTAGCCACGGTGACTAAAACATGAAAATAAGGTAAATTATAGATATTTTAAGATCGATACTAACTTACTAAACAACTGGTAATGCAGTAATAGTTTCAACTAGTACAAAAACTGACACCTTTATACAAGCATCATGTTTGCAAAAACCACAACACAAGCAGTACGCCTTTTGGCGTCATGTGATCCAACACCAATTGAGACTAGGCTCTAAGAAAAGATGTCTCGGGTGTGGACCAATCAACTCCAAGGACAGTGCATATCATTATCATCATTAGAGTTGTTAAATTTTGTTTGCATTTTGACTGCTTGTGTTGTGGTTATTGCAAACATGATGCCTTGTATAAAGGTGTCAGTTTTTGTACCAGTTGAAAGGGTAAAAACCTATTACAATATTTTGCCACTGGTAAAGGAGGTCTCATAGTGTAACTGGTAATGCATCTGTGGGTATTCAATGGCAGGGCTAAACCCTGCGCTACTTGCCACACTCTCCCTCAGAGCCAACATCGACTCTCGGATGAGTTAAGGAAAACTGGTCAAGCAAAACCAAAAATCATTACAAGAATGTTTTAGTGTGAGAAATGGCACCGTGGATTCATAAGAGCACGAGAGGTGGAATGGTGGCTCAGGCTTGGGCACCTCACGAAAAAACTATCAATCACTGACTAAAAGTGTTGCACTTTATTAAGCCGGACATTGGGTGAAACTATACACCTCTGAATAGAAAACAGTCAAAAGTAACATACAACTGACCTAGAGGCCAGCATTAATAATTCTATATTTCCATGGTAGGGGCAATCTCTTCGCAGGACAATCACTGCTGACTTCGCACAAAAAGCAGTGTTCATTTGTATCAGCCCCCAAAGGCATTATGGGATGAGTGGATCTCCGACTAGCAGCCACTGCAATTCAACTTTTAGGAAACCGGTATGCAAACAAAGTAAAAGTTAAATAATTGTTAGACGAACCTCTTTATGAAGGATGCCATAACCACAGTGTGAGTTCAGCAGTGCCCCAGGGTTCTGTAATGCAGACACAACGCAGCACGAGAATGGGTTAGATTCTATTAAGCAACACCCAAGCTTTACAATCTGACACGCATGGGTAGGGCAAGGCGTTCCTACATTACGAATCTGCATACAACAACTGAGCCACATTACGAATCTGTATACAACGAACAAGCCAGAGGCGACATTATATGCCAGCACACAAAAACAGCTTCAACGGTTCGTCCTGTGTAGAAACTCGACTGTGCTTTTACTTCATTCAGCGGTGTCAGCGAGTGGGTCCTAAACAGAACATTCAAGGCAAGCCACAGTGCTGGATCCCAGCAGCCTCACTCCACAATTACAAATGAAGGCGATAGATGGAAGCAAGTCTGGACTGCGGCCGACGTCAAAAAGAAACATCTCACACAGAGACCCCAACCGTCGAACCTCCCGGTTTCAACCTTCCACGCCGCCAGTGGTCGACCAACAACCGAATCAGGACCGGGGGGCCATGTGGCCGATGCGGCCAACCGATGCCACAAATGGCGCCGTCAAAAAGATTCGGCGACCTGCGAGTGGTGCGGCCACAAATCCCAAAACCATCGACCGGCATCGTAAACACTCCGCCGCTGCTGCTGTTGCTGACTTCACTCCTTTAAAGGAGGAGTGGATGCTGATCCACTCTGTGCCTGAACGGGCGATTGAGTGGATACCAAATCTAAAATGACATATTTAATCTGCTGCTATTAATCCATACGAAAGAAGAAGTTCGATTGTGGCCCTGCAACCAACGCCATGGGCCGTATAGAGAACCACTGGAGTCTCCGCTCCTTCAATGAAGGAGGAACAAACAGCAAAAGGGCACAAATTCTCTCCTGAAGCCCTCTCGTGGTGATCAAACCTCAACATTGGCGTTCAGCTCCTGAACATATATATTTCCATATGCAAGAATAGAACACAGTCTAATTCATAAACAGCACAGGACTGCGCCTACCCAAACGACAGTCTATACAAATTGCATTTTTTTTCATCACCACCTCCGGAATAATCAAATTAATCATTACCGGAAGCAATTATATTCTTGCACGCGGTAATATTTTCGGGAGCTAAATACCAATGTCGAGGTGTGCTCGCTATGAGAGGGCTTCTGGAGAAAGTCGTTTTGCTATTCCTCCGTTGAAGGAACCTCACCCGATCGCTTTCTGGTGCTTAAAATGGCGGAATTCATTTCGCCAAGATGGACGGTACTAGTTGTGTTCAACGTGACATGAAAACACACGTCACAGGTGGGGCCACCGCGTCTCCCACCCGTCAGAAGCAAAGATCTATGGCCACGGCAGGATGAAAGCCTCCTCAAGCCATCACGATGTCTCACGGCCTCGCGATGCAACAGCGGATTTCATCGCCTCGCCTTTCGCGGTGAACGTCCTGCCTTTTGGCTGTCGCTCCACTGCTACTCTCAACAACCGGTCTCCATCCCTTCGAGTGATGGGTTCCTGCTCAGGCCCACTTGCTTTTCTTGACGGTCAATGATACGTCTGATCTGTATGTCAAAGTAGGTAGAATTGGCTTTAAATAAATTGCCAAAACTTAGACTGTATTTACAAGTGACTGTTACGGTGCCTCTCCCGTGAAATGAGAATGCAGCAGTGCTAATCACATTTGGTGGACATGAATTATTGGGTGGAAATTCCATATTCCTATGCAAAATTCCTATGCGAAAAGAGAAGTTCAACATACATACATACAGGAGCCAGTGTCACCATAGCAGAACCACACTGGTGACTTCCCACATGGTGGAATTCATATGATCAACTCTGCAGGGCTGATGTACTGAGTAGACTCCTGACCAGTATTTGAATTCACAACCTTCCAACTGGAGGTTCCCAATGCTACAAGGGTGGATGAAAGAGATTATGGCCATGTATAAATAGTGCAAAAAATGTGATTAAGTATGAATGCCCGTGACACACACACCAATTTCCAGTGGTGTTATTCGTGGCCAGCACTTGAAGCCACTGTTGCTGGGATTGCAGCGAAGATTCCTAACGAGAATGCCACCACTCGTTACGCCAGAGGCGCTTGTCCCAGCTGTCAATAATGATGAATCGTGATCTTTGTCTTTGTCTGGGCTGATCAGCGCACACACATACACTATAGCTGTAAACAACCTATGAGTGTGTGTGTATACTCCAACCAGGGAGAAACTAAATAATGGATAGAACTTCTTGTACTTTGTTTACTGTGTAAGAGTAAAATAAAAGCATTGTAGCTCGAAGCAAATACTACTTTTTGTTTTAAACATACACGTTGGTCGAAGTTTTATCTGAAAATTACTTATTACAAATTCTAGGAATTTTATCCCAAAGTAACAAGGGCTACGACAAAATCTCATCCCAACACAGTGCAGTAGATTAGATTTATTATCCAGTGTTTACTTTCCATAGTCTACAGCCCGTTTGTAATAAAAATGGTAAACAGTGGTAATGCTAGGTCTTGTGCCAATCACACGTGCAAGATCAAACAAATGCATTTTATCGTCATCGTGGAGAATATTAAAATAACAAAATTAATACGCGGGCAATTTGTCTTGGGAAATCTCTACCTGTCCACGTCATGACTCAAAGCGAAGCTGACTGATGAGTAAACGCTGTGTGTCGAAACCGGTTCAGCGTTTTTGCTTGCCTTCTGACAATGCTGCTGAAAGTGACGCACTTCCAGAAGACTTGTGTAAGACATATTTTAATGTCTTTATTACGTGGAGAGATGGACTTGTGAAGGGGACGTATTGTCTGCTTATCTACCTTGTTACTCATGTAAGATCACATTCACTCTTGTTTCAGGATTCAAACTAAGATCGGCTATAGTTCGTTTCTCTTTGCGGTTAACCATGAGGTCATCTATGGATACTCCAAGGTGACATTTCTTAACTCAAAAGGGGAATGACAGCCTTATCACGCTTTAGTAAAGTATAGAGGGAGTAGTGGGCACATTGGTAGTGTACTACGGCTACGAACCTGGAAACCTGAGTTTGATTCCTGGCCACGGCGAACATCAGATGATGCGTGATATCTGAACCAGCCCTTTGGCAGTCCCATTCACCAGCCTGCACTGACCAGCTTGGTGAGATTTGGTCAATCAACCACCGTGATTGATTGGGGAGACCTTCATCCAGCAGTGGACTGACAAACGGACAATTGTGATGCGTCATTTGTTTCTGAATGTTATCGTTCCCAGCCCCGCTATGATTCCAACTGCCACTCACTGAGCCTCCTATCAGCCCCCTGTCAAACTACCAGGCCAAGCCAACCACCCATACCACTGCGATCATCTTTTGCCCATGTACTTCTGCATTTTCAATTTTAATTTTAATTTGCTTTGTATCGATTTTTTACGTGGCCGCATCTCCGTCAACGCAATGAGGTTCTGGTCCTGTCAAAAGCACAAACCCCTCCCCGTGTTTGTATCATCTCACCGTCTGCATCACTGCACCGTTGTGCTTTCAGTCATAATCGAAGGGGGTGTGGGGGGGGGTCACGTGGCCTGCCGGTAGCATGTTCACCACTTTATGCGGAGGTTTCATGGTTCAAATCCAGCGGCCGCCCATAATAACACGACCGGGAGTGTATTTATTGCAGTGATTATACTTCTCCGCGCCGTGTGGACGTTAACAAGTAGGCCATTGTGTGCTTGCGTCATTAGTCAAGTTTGAAATCACTCACTTGAAATTATAGCTACCTCTCGTTTTACGCGGGGGTTGTGTTCTTAAAAAAACGGCGTGCAACTCAAAATCGTGTAAATTAAACGTAATTTTCCTATCAGCAATAAAGGAAATGGTTGGAGTTTGGGAGAAGATGCTATCGAACTTCATTCTTACGTATAGATATTTCAAAGGTTACAGTTCATTTCACACATTTCCAACACTACCACACACGCGTCAAAGACAGTAACAGCCTATTTCAAGAACGATTTGGAGCCATCCTTGGATGTAGCTGCACGTCTACCGGACATATTGGTGGGCAAAAGTTTGCACGAGACAAAGATGACACGCGGGATGAGATGTTCAACACGGCGCGCGAGCGGGAGATGCTGATGCTGCCAGTGCTCGTCGTTGTGGTCGTGCTGCATCTCCGGCAGCATCGCTGCTGAACTTCTGCTGCCACGCTAACGACGAGCTCGCAAGCGCGTTCCCGTACACCGCGGCCGACAGCGCCGACAGCGCGTTATTTCAACAAATGTGCACGCATCACCAAAAAATAAGCGTGGGTTAATCCAACGCACTGTTTCAAAATCGCGTTAGGTAAATCGAGCGTAAGACGCGAGGCGACTGTATACATAGCAATCATTGCCGCATACCGCAAACGACGTGGTAGAACCTTCCTGAGAAAGAGCCATGAGAATCTGTGAGGCTTTCCTGGGTAGCTAAGCACCATAATAATAACTGACCATAGTCAATCCACTGCTGGATGAGGTTATTTCCAGTTACTCCCTTCAAGTGACTTCATTTTTTTTATTGGTGTAGCATCCACAAAGGTTCACGGCTGATTTTGACCTGGCACGAGTTACTCCATCGCCTTGTGATGAATATGTCAGCTGTGGGTAAAGTTGTCTTGGTTGGGTTGCAGTGTACCAGATTGTAACGTTGGAAAAGTTGTAAAATGAAATCACGGTCCGGCGTTAACGTGGCTTATCAATAATGAAAACTGTATCAGCAGCTTAATAATTTTAAGAGCAGCCCACGGTATTGCCACTGTGGTCACCAATCTCAAACCATCGACCGCATAGTAGCGCCATTATACACTTCAAATAATTTGCCGGCAGAATTTCAGATATTCACCATGAGGCTACTGCTGCGATGTCCACTGGCTTATGCACACAACTTTGACACGGGCATAGAAACATTAATCAACTCCACGACATACGAAAGATTACCGTAAATGTGCTCAGGCTGATTTGGGCTTGGTGTGGAATGAGATGGTGTCATGGGGAAACGTAGACGCCGGTTTGGTTGGGGCTTATGGAAATGAGGGAGGAATTTGCTGGCCTCCTGGCGAGGAATGGAGTGTGAAATTTCAGACACAGCTCGAGTGTATATATGCAAGTGCTATTTAATAATCGGTATAAAAGCACCGGTGTGCATCGCCATGCATGTGACCACGGATTGGCGTGCACTTCTTCCATGCACACATCAAACCTGCACAGGCACAAAGTCACAGGTTCATACAAGAACTCCCCGCCCCCCTCCGCTTACTGGTGATAGACCACAGAGGCCAAGGATGGCAATGCATGTTGAGCACCACGGTGGCTAGGAGATGTTATCTCTCTCGCCTGGTATTCAGGAGATCGTCGGTTCGATCCCGACCTTGATGACTGCTGTATATTTGGATTTTGCGTCTCTCTCTCCCCGTTGGTCGCGTAGATTTTTCTCCGGGTCCTCTGGTTTTTCCCTTCACATTTAGAATCGTGCGTTTAGAGTATTTGGCCGCTGTGAATTTGTATGTGATAAGCCACTTCGTTGAGCTATCATGCGTGACCTTACCTGGTAAGATAAGACATATACGTAGTCATGTAGCCAGCGCCATGCCCGGCCACCTTTGTCTTTCCAGGGTGCATGTTAACACATTGTTCCAAGTACTAATTTGAAGCTCACTTGACCTAATGGTGGCCCAGAACCGGTTTAGATATTGGCCACCGATTCTATCCGTGACCGTGAATCAAATTCAGGTCGCCAGGTTAGTAGGGCAGTGTGCGTATTCACGACACGACTGCTGTCCCAAACGCAAAAACAAATCTCTATTTTAAGCTTTCGTGACTGCAAGAATCCATACTCTTTGGTTATTTCGGTAAAGTCACCTACAAAGGTCGGCATGGCACACAGGGGGTGGGCGGCAAACACCACCTCGCCAGGTACTCGTTTGAGGCTGCGTCGACCTTGGAGAGGCCCAGGCCCAAATGTTCACGACCGTTGTTGGTTGTGAGTGGGGAATTGAGCTCGGGCCGCTGTGCTCAATTCGTGGCGCAAACCCTCGAACAACTTCCCGTCTCCGCTCAAGCACGAACACACAGACGCACGTTCACAAAAACACACGAAACTGCTAACTCTAAAAACTCTCGTGGATACAACGAATGCAGAAGGGAGAAGAAGAAGTGGGGGGAAAAAAAACCAACCACACACAAACACCACTTCTGCGAAACCGCTCTGCCCTTTTGTCTTAATTATCTCGTGCACCGAGGGCACTGGGAGGTATTTTTCATGGGCGAGAGATTTCTCGCCGTGGCCAACAGGCGATCTGGTTACAAAAAAAAACCACACCACGAGGCTCGGGCAAGGAAGGGCGCACGTGGTGAATGCACAATCCCGGAGGAATGAAATATCAGGTGCAAAACACCGCACTCCACCCACCCCCTCCTCCCTCAAACAATGCTGCCGTTCGGGATGAAGTGCGAAGGGGCCTGTTGCTGGGTCTGCACGAAATCCGGCGTACAGAGAGGACTCGTCCAATTGCGACAGGGCCCGGGCCAATTCACATCGGCGCGAGCGTTGATGTTGTTCTGCGAGATTCACTCGCAGGGCGTGAGGCCGGGGGGGTTCCTCGCGCTCAATGCTCGTGGAAGATCCACGGAGGCAAACACTGCCGTGGTGTGGAGCAGAGGTCACAACCGGGTACCCGATACCCGTACCCTACCCGATACCCGGCTACCCGTACCCGGCCGGGTACGGGTACCCGTTTGCGACCCTGGTGCGGCCGGGTACGGGTAGACCGTGAGTCACTGGTGAGTAACCGTTTGTCACTCATTTCCCAACGTCTTGTCTCTTCTCACAATTCAAGTTCCTAGAATCAACCCACCCGCGCCTGCAACATGGCTTCATCCCAGAGGTCGCAAATCAGGTACCCGATACCCGTACCCTACCCGTACCCGGCCGGGTACGGGTAGGGTACGGGTACGGCCCGGTACGGGTACCCGTTTGCGACCCTGGTGCGGCCGAGTACGGGTAAAGAATCAAAACCCGTTTGCGACCTCTGGTGTGGAGGCAGCGAGGGTCGGTGGATCGCACGAAAATGTTGCGCAAAGTTCCTCTTTTTTTCTTTTGTGCACGTCCAGGTTGCCACAGCCTAGCTCGCCAGGAGATGGCGGTACAGCAGAGTTGTGCTGAGGAATGTCATCGGTTCTAGATTTCAAGCTTTCGTGACTGCAAGGATTCATACTCTTAGGTTTTTTCGGTAAAGTCACGTAGATGAAAAAAAAAGATATAATAGAAATGGATTTATTTTAATTTATTATTATTTTTATTTTTACCTATTTGACTTTACCGAAAAAACCTAAGAGTATAATGTCATCGGTCACGATCGGTATGGGTTTGGCTGTTGCTCCCTCGCAACACGTGAGGGGTTTCCTCCGGGTTCGTCGGTTTCCTCGCACGTGTATGAACACTCGTTAATTGGCTGGAAACATCTTAATACATAGAGGACCGCAGAGCTTGGGCATTCGTTGGTGTCAGCTCACTGCCCTGGCTGCATTTCAACATGTCAGTGGTTTCCCCAGCAAGTGGTGTGAGGTGCGATGTGCATGAACGACGACGCAATCTAAAACTAAACGTTATTGTCATCACATTACTAAATCTGGGCAGTCATCTGTAATTAAACCAGGTTTTCAAGTGTAACCAGTTTTCTAGTTACAGGCTGATCATCAATAGCCGCACACAAACACGTCGAATGCATCTTGAGTTTCAGGATGGGATATCGTGATCAATATTAACGTTAGTTTAACCCGAGCATTCTGTTGATGACCAAGGCAGATAGACTAGTCTCAAGATCGGCCAATGTCACCACAAACAGCGGGAGAACAGTAGCTACACTTGGTTTTACTGTTTCAGGCACCAACCACCACTGCAACGTGGACATGACAATACAGTGCTGGGATTTGGCAGTCAGCGATGGGCAAAATGTGGCCAAGGAATCAAACAACGCAGTTCAAGCTGCTGCGGTGGTGACTCCTCACACAGCAATGAAACCCTCCACACACATACCACAACCCCTGCCTGTGACAGCGTGACACGAAGAGTATACACAGAGGGGGGGGGGGGGGTTTGTTGAGTTTTTAGTTGAAAGTCGAGATTTTCTTTGAATCGGAAATTTTTATTTAGACTGAAGGAATCCGATGAGCTATGAAGCCCCCCCCCCCCCCCCCCCCACCCCCCGCAAATGTTCGCCCAATGTGAATACGCGCGTCATATTTGTACATGGAAGCAATAACAGTCTGGGGCTGGCAGTCGTAAAACCATTGAACGTGATATACGGTTCCTGTCAGTGAATTACGCAAACGCAAGTCCCGTGGTAAAACGCCCATAATTCACCCTCCTCTCTTCATTGCTATTTTCTGCAGCCCCCCCCCCGCCCGCTCATCTTGCGTTGGAAACTGCGCCATGCCCATCTATATCCGTGGCAAAAGAAGACCCCCCTTCGACCGTTCAGGTCCGTTTTCAAACAAGCACGCGGTGGAGCCACCAAACGACACATCAAATAACAGCGAGCGAATATCAAAGCTCGTTATTCTGAGGGTGACTTCACAATGCGACGGGAGCTCAAAGAGGCAGCCCAGCCACTCTGCGCCATCTGGAAACGCCTCCACCTACGTCCGACGGGGAAGAAAAAAAGACCCCACACACACAGCCTCACCACTGGACGTCTATTTTATTTCTGCGGCTTCAAACGGCAGAGGCACGGGCGCTGCCGGGGTTTATTTCATCGCGGCGATGTCACCGCCAAAGTTTATTCGTGCGGATGGTCAGCTCAGTGCCGCGTCTCCATCCTCTGCTGGGCTTGGTGTACACGGACGAAGTGGTTCAAAATTCCGCACGTAATTGCTGGCAATGCAGATGGACTCACACTTCTTTCGGTGGTGGCGCTGGTGGCGGGCATGCAAAACGACACGGTCGGTTTGCTCTAACGCGTCGCATTGGAGAGCGTCGGTCACGAGTCCACAGGTTGTCACGAAAAAAGCCACGATGTGCGTGCAACAATGCAATGCCTGCTGGGGATCAGTTCGTTAAGTGAGTTGAGGGATTGTTTGTCCTGAGTTAGAAAGGTCTCTCTGGCTACAAAGAAGAAGCTATTGCCCAAAATATAGCCTGTTTTATATATATATACACTTTAAGGCCGCATTGTCATTCATGAAAATGACAAAACTCAACATAGGGTATTGGGAGCACATCCCAAGACTGGACCCTTGTGAAAAAACAGTTTTGAGAATAAGTGAAGCTCTCCTTAAAAAGTTGATGGTGCTTTTGTACAAGGGACGCATCATGAATCGCAATAGGCTCTTCATTAAATAAAATAAAGAACACAAATTGTCAATTCATCCCGCGCAAAGCCCGCCAATCAACTCACTGCCGTGTGACTAATTATACGGGCAGGAAGACAGCAGGGACGACTGCCAACAATTTCCACGACCTTGGCAGGGAATTCAACCCAGCGACATTTCGATCGCCTGCTGTCGACATTACCACGGGTCGAAGGGGGGGGGGGGAGATAAGACTGCAACAAGAAGAGTGCTCGTTAAATAAATATATAACCACCCGTGGAGAAATCCCTGCTGTTGCTGACCATTAAGGCAATGGGCACCCCCCGCTGACTCCACGTTACGGCTGAAGGAGCAGACTATGCTTCGCCCTAAGGAGGAGAAGAGCTTAACGGTGCAAATGCTGCTACTGTGGCCGCCAGAGCCAACGTGAGTCACAGAGAGAGAGAGTGTCTGCTTAACTGGGCTTCTGTGTGGACTGCGCCGACACGGAGAACCGAAGCCACGTCACATTCATCTTCTTGGTTCTTTCGGTAACGTCACGTAGAATGGAACTAATAAAATAATAAAAATAAAACATAATAAAATAATTCTCACGACGTTTCGGCCACAACGCAAGCAGCCGTCCTCAGGTAAAGAACAGGTCTGTCGAGACGACAGAGTCTGAATGACACACCCCAGGCTTGGAGCGTCTATTTAAGCTGGGAGGGAGGAGGAAGAGCGCCTTGACAAAATAATTTGCATATCAAGAAGATTTTTAGCATATTTATGGGAAATGCAGATATGCGATTAGTACTACTTGTGAAATGCGTAGGAGGTTTGGCGAGGGGTTTATTACGTTAAATTTATTTTATTTTATTATTTCCATTCTACGTGACTTTACCGAAAGAACCAAGAAGATGAATCCCTGCAGTCACGTAAGCTTTAAATCGAAACTACGTCACATTGTGGAGGAAAAAAGAAATATCAGCCGGTCACCATTGCCAATAAATGTTGTCGATGCCCCCCCGCGTGTCGTCAAGGTCTTTCTCCGCCACGGAGATGTCAGTCTCCCGGTCAGGCCTGTCGAACAGATGGACTTTGTTTAAACAAGCCCCGACTCCGCCGATGACACCTAGAATGCTCAAGCCGGTCCAGAGTTTGGCCGCCTCGACAAACGCTGCTTGGTCGACGGACGGCAAAAAATGTACGCGTTATCTACGCGCGGAGACGAAATGCGGTTCGGCTTTTACGTACGCACTTTTCTTCAACCCGGATAATAGAGAGGATGTGTCACGACACCTACGTTGCTTAGAATGGAGGGCGAGGAAAGAAAGCTCTTGTTAATTCAAGTTGTGGGACACACTGTCAATGTCACATCATTCTTCACCTTCAGTGCGCAGCAACTGGGAATGATTGATTGACTTTGTTACCATTGGCTGTACGTTTTAAGCACAAACTGCAGAGCTCCAGCGTAAAAACATTTTATTTTGCCAGGTAAGGTCCACTGAGCTACCTAGCCCTTTTTTAGAAGCGACCTGGCCACAAATGATAGCTCGACGAAGTGGCTTATCACGTAGAAATGTATGAGCAGCCAACTTCTCTAAACGCACGTGGATTCTAAACGTGGAGGGGGGGAAACCGGAGGACCCGGAGAAAAATCCACACGACCACGGGGAGAGAGACATGTAAACATCAAATGTACAGCGGACATCAGAGTCGGGATCCAACCCACAACCTCCAGTATACCAGGCGAGGTAGTTAACATCTCCTAGCCACCTTGAGTGCCACGGTGGCGAGAAAGGGTAAAGGTGCAGCCCTGAAACTGCTTGCTCACATCACTTACTCTTGCAGGAGCATCTCCAACTAGAGGGAGATTCAAGAGAGCCTTCTAAATAGGATTATTTTGGCCTACTCTTCCATTCTGAGTAAGCATCTATGAAGAAGTGGGAAGTACCCGCACGTTGACCCCGTGGCACGCTGACCTGCCGACCTAACCACGACGAACCCGTTCATACCGCTTGCGTGGGCAGAGGCGGTCGTTTGGGGTGGGAGGAGGAGGGGGGGATTTACTGGACATCTGTGAACAAGAGCTTCAGAGCTCGTCGGATTTCTCCAGCCCACGTACAAATTGGGATCCTGAGAAAATCTTAATTTTTGAGCTTTCGTGACTGCAGGAATTATTCTTTGGTTCTTTCGGTTAAGT
>CM025649.2:7925869-8042830 GCA_014621495.2 Entosphenus tridentatus
GGCCTTAAAAGAAAAAAAATACATAATTGACAATGCTTTAGGAAATGGCACTTCTAGCACATAAACAGAGAGGCCAGAGAGTTCATGGGGGTTGGAGACTGCAATTTATACCTTAGGGCCTGATGACAGTTACATAAAAAAACATTCTGATGACTAGTTTTTAAAGAGGCATGCGAATATCCATCTCACAGTTGCTTTCGAATAACAGACAAACCCTTCAACAATAAAAAAAACCCAGTGTTACTCCAAAATGAACTATTTTACATTCAAAGTAACGTTACAAAACGTCGCCGGCGCACTGCGCGGTGGGAAGGGGTGTTCTTGCGAGGTTGCAAAACACGCAACAAAGCCCCAGACCATTCATTCATGGGAACGATCACTGTTTAAATTAATGTAACTTAACTTGCCAAATACATTTCTGAAGCAGAGAAGTCTAAGCGATCACACGTGCAGTACGACTATGAACCTAAAATTAAACTGAAGGTGGTGCTCATTCAGACGCTGTCTTCCGACAGACCTGTTCTTCACCTGAGGACGGCTGCTTGCGTTGTGGCCGAAACGTCGTGAGAATTGCATTTTATTATGTTTTATTTTTATTATTTTATTATTTCCCTTGTGCGTAACTTTACCGAAAGAACCAAGAAGATGAATCCCTGCAGTCACGAAAGCTTTAAATCGAAATTGAAGGTATCAGGTTTGTCTAGCGCTCAATAATGAAGTTAAAGGTAAATTGTTTAACCATTGAGAGTGAATGTCATTTAATTAATTGGCCAAACAGTTAGTGTTTCGGCTGGCTCCCTGGGGTATTGGCTGAAACAAGGAAATTTAAACAAGGCAAGAAAGCAGCAGGCGAAGTTCATTAAATCAGCGGCTAATGGAAATTCCTGCGGATATGCAAAGAAACCCAGGAACAGATCAATCATCAAACTCCTTCGGGAGCAAGGTAAGGCAAGATAATGAGTCAATGAATATCTTTACAATTCTGAAGACCTCAATGGGACGAAACGTCATCGTTAAAAATTGGCCTATGACGGCGATAATGTGAATAATAACGGGGGAAGCAGATGCAACTGCCATCGCGCGCACCCTGAAAATCCGCGTAGCAGGGGTTTCTGGCACTGCCTTTGTCAGTGTGCACGCCTTAGTACCTCAATGGTCCCAATCTAGGCCCTTACCTTTCAAGAAATTACAACAGACCTTTCTTTCTTGCACGCAACATTAAACGATTTAAAGTGCAATTCAGCTCCGATGAACTTCCATCAAATTTGTTTGAAATTATGGTTTAATTTAATCGATATATTTTTGTTAAATATCAAAGTAACGGAAATGTTTCGCGCGTTCAAAATTACCCGACGCAAAACAAGTCGCCCGTGCTCAAATTGTGGCGATGTTACAGGTCTCACTACAGGCCTGTGTTGTCTTACGTACTATGTAACATGTGGACGCATAAGCGATCTTAAATGGGGAGTCCACCCACTGAATTTAAACACAAATTGAAAGCCCCACAGTTGATTGTAGACTCTCAAATACAATTCTGCGTTAGACAATACATAGGAAATGATCTGCCAATGAAAGTTTGCTCCTGCTGCTGCTGCCCTGTCATCGATATTGTGCATTTCTTTGTGTGTGTTCCATGTGTTACTTTTGTTCCGATAAGATTGTTGCGGCTCAGGTATCAGAGAACTCAATTGGCTCCCAGCTGAGATCCTGGCTTTGAATCCCAGAGGGTCACTCGCAGTGAAAGGGTTTTAAGATGTAGCATTTGATAGTTTTTTGCCCGTCAGAGATAACTTCACAAAACCCGCCCCCTCCCCGATGTTGTGTCTGTGCTGTGGGGAGAAGTGTTGTTAGCACGCTGTGCCATGAAAACCAATGACCTGAGTTCAATTCCCACTCATGGCCAACATCGGTGGTGAATATTTCAGTTGTCCCTGGGCCTCCACCGTTTTGACTCAGCCTTAGTGAGGACTTGGCGTGCGGTGGGTACACATCAACACTGGGGAAACAAAGGCGGTCAAACGTTGTGCTTGCCACAGCATCCCATAGTGCATTCGTGCCGGCCTTCGTATGTGTTCGCGAACGACACTTGGCCCAACAACTACTATATTTAACGTGTCACCATCGTATGAATTTGTAAATTATTCCATTATCTATCAATTGGGAACAGATATGAATAATGGCCAATGCGCATTTAAGAATAGAGACACTCTGAATTGTAGAATATAAATGTTTTTCCTGTACGTGCAAATACTTTTCCGCGACGGATTCTCACAATTACTTTTCCATAGGCAATTGTGCAACATAATAAGGTTTAGACAATGTTAGCATCCGCCGCACAACTGCCATTCACTTTCTTGAACGATTTCATTTCTGAAATTTTTTTAAATAAAAAAAAGCGTCGACAGCCATTCTGACCGCCGCACGAGACCAAATGTAGCAAGAGCCTCTAAAACTGGTCTTACCCAAAAGGATCCGATTTTTATAAAAAAAAAGAAATCCATGAACCAGGCTGATCCAGCCAGATAAATTACTCACGCTCGTGTGACATTCCAGAAATACATCTTCTGACCTTTCCATGACAAATGATGTGGTGGTGGTGGGGAGCATGCTTATTCTATTGTCATGTTTTTTTTAAATTATGAGAATTTCGGAGGCCTACAGCCACGTTATTCTGGCTGCTGCGGAGGGCTTCTCTGCGCTTAGCACCTCGCCTGTCGCCCCCACCGATGTCCTCTTCTTCCCCCCTCCAATGAGTGCAGATACCACTTACAATAGTCATACAATAGTCAGTAGATACGACTGACTATAGATACCACTGACTCAGTAGATACTACTGAGTCGAATGTCAGTCAGGTGTGCTTACACACCCTACATACAATAGTCAGTAGATATGACTGACTCTGTAGTAAGTCGGGCGTGCCTACACAGCCATCCTGACCACCACACGAGGCGAACTGCGTCTCGTTTGACGTTAATTATGATAATTTAAAAACGATCATAATTCACAGCCGCCAACAGCAAAACGGGCAAATGCCAAGAGCAGCGACTTGCCTCTTTAAATATGTATCTAATAGCAACGGGGATGTTTTTTAGGTTTTTTTTAATGGGGATAACGACCGTGTTAGACCAAAAGGCAAACATTGGCATTCTCTGTTCTGACACTGGTGGTGAGACTGGCACATGAATAAGGCTGTCTCTGGTGTAGGCCAATCAGTTAAAAAGACAACGCTTAAATGATCAGAGCATGTTTGTCTGCATCTTCACAAGTATTCTGTGTGGTTAATGAAGTAACTTCATTCCTTGCTGTTTTGCAAGGAACATCTCAACACCTGTTTTATTGCCAGAAAGGGTAACGTCTATTCTTATTTTTCATACTTTCATACCGGCAAAAAGGTCCCGTTAAATAATCTTCTCAAAACGTAGCGAGTGAGAAAATAAATCTCGGCCCCGATCACGAACGACTGCGCGAAATATAAACCACTGTTCAATCTGTTGCTTTTTGACTCATGGCGTGAGCCTGGCCTAGTCCCGAAGGCTCATATTTACAACTGTAGAATTGTATATGTGCATCTTGCAAGTACAATAATGTATTGCATCTGAATGACATTATTAATATGATGATAAAAAAAACCACCTCAACACTCGTCAATAGCAAAGCCTTAAAAGAAAAAAATTATATAATTGCGAAGTTGCGGGTAATGGCCCTTCTAAATACATTTGTTATGCAAAATGAAAGGGCCATTGCTCTAAGAGTCACTTATTATACTTTTTTTTCTTTGCAGTAATGTTATTGACAGACGCATTGCATTTTTTCCGTTGTTAATCATGACAATGAAGCAGCAGCTGCAGTAGCAGCGTCACCACATCATTTGTGTGCGTTCAGACGAAAGCAGCTCAGTCGTTGCTCGCAGGAGGCTCATGATCACGAGACCCGTAGTTTAACCCTCTCACGCATCGTGTTTGCGGTGTGCTGGGGACTGCTACGACATGTTGGCATTTCAGCCACGGTGCTCGTGCCTCCCAAACTTATGGCACGTGTCGTTCTCCCCCAGTTCCGCTTGTAAGCTCGCAACTCGCACGCAAACTGATTGCCACATGTGAACCACAAGACCTTGCTGATCTCGTCAAGAAGCATAAACCATCACGCAAACTGCGGTCATTCTCGCAGCGGCGCTTGGCCAGCCATCGAACAAAGACGTTCACCGCATCGCGCGCTTTTGGATTTGCCTCTGCGGCCATTTGGAACGCTCTTCCTTTTGATTTATAAGGGAGCCACTGGAACTGTGCACTTTTAAATCTAGATTGAAAATAATTTCTTTCGAAATTATTTTTGTGTTTAGCGGGTTGTCCTTCCCCCGCACCTCCGATTAGCACGGTTGGCTACGTACGGCGTGAAAGAAGTTCAACATACGTATATACACGGGACGTCACCTATTCAGGGTGGAGACCGAGTGGTGGACAATACGGCCACTAGGGCAGAATTACCGGGTAAAGCAGAGCTTGACATTCGAGGTGGCGGCGGCTGGTGGAAACGCATTGACCACAATTACAATTTAATGGGAAAAAACCGTGACGATTTTTTAAAACATATTTGGGTGGAGGGGGGGGTGTCCAAAATCACATTAAACCAATAAAACAATGTTCGGCCTTGCTTTTAATAATTCATGCATAAGAGCATTTCAATCTTAGATAGGGTCCCAACCCAGGCCCATGACGTCTGCCGAATGTGGACAATGAATGCCACGAGGTGGGAAGCAGGCCCCGATTGTACCGAGGTCAGGTTTTTATTTTGATCGTAAACATTGTTGACTTGAAGGTCAAGGCACCGAGTCCTCAACGAACCATCGGAGAGATTGGGCCCCACTCACAGGAAGCTGAACTGAAGACCGCCAAGGGGAAATGATTCGTAACTTTAACTTTGACTCAACAAATGATGAGCATACATCGGTGAGCAAAATCTCCCGACAATTTGTATATGGGGAAAAATAACTCTACTGTTGGCAAAAGGTTGTAAGACTTGATCCACTTTATATGCTCTCGTTAAATTATTCAACGAATAAGTTTCGACTCAACTAGAGATGCAACGTTGAACAACGCCGTGTTTCTCACACTGCTGGCACGGACCGACGGGCAGCTATGGCGGCACGTTGTACACAATCACGTGTCATCGCAATAACAAGGCGTGATCATTTTTGATGGATCTCTGTTCATGTCAATGTTTTTTTTCCACCTCCATAAACAGGATGGTCCATTTATCGATACCCCACCTTTTCAAATGTTTCCTCCCCCCCCCCATTACTCAACAGGTGATTGAAGACTGTGAAAGCGATGCTTATGTGTCATACAGAGCGAAACAGTGTTACAAGATTTAATGAGTGTGCATTGGCATCGGTGGGAGACCTGCTTTCGTTTTGGTTTTTATCGAACGGTGGCTGAGCGCGGGGCCCGAAGGTCACAACGGGAGGCGGCCAGCAACAAGCGGCACTGTCATAGTTGTAAACAGAGATGAGTGTAACGCGTTTCGAGAATTGAGCAAGGCTATAGCTGCTTGGGGACAGAGACGACGAGAGGAGATTGTAGATGCTCTGAAATAAAACGTTGCTTACTATATAATTTCTTCTCGGTTATTTTTCAGTGGGGGTATCTATAAATCGAACATCATGTATTGACTCCCATGTAGAGTAGCAAGACGGGGGGGGGGGATCAATCACAGGATAACATGGATTAAGAAGGTAAATGATCGATCCAGGTGGCACTGTCGTAGTGCATTCAACCAACAATCGGAAGGTTTCAAGTAAAAAAAAATCTTGGTCAGAGCTCAAATTGGCGAATCACTCCTCCGAAGTAGACAAAAGAAGTAATAATTTGTTGTAAGTCAACAGTGGTTATCGTTTTTCCCGAGGAATGAGTAATTTCCTCCAGTGATTAAGGCCCCACCAAGGAGATGTTTTATGATTCATATACAGCCTTCTGTCAATCCACTGCTGGCCAAATGCTTCCCCATGCCGTGTTGGTTGGGTTTACCACGCCTCAGCGCACTGGTCGGTGAGGGTTGGTGAATGGGGTGGAGGATGGGGGACAGAATCAGGGAAGTTGTCACTCGTCACTTATTCAGCCATGGCCAAGGGATCTTACGCGGTTCATAAAGTTCATAGCGCGGTGCGCTAACCAGTGCACTGTCGCTCTATCCCGACAAAAAAATGTCTTGTTCCAGATGACTCGGGAGTCAGGCCATGAGGGCTACGTTACCACTCGAAATGATTGCTTGGGTGATGAGGCCGATGCACAACATTGCACGGAAGCACTCTGAGAAGTTTGTAAACGGTCAGGATTTGTTTGATTGGAATTACGGGCTGCAAACCCCTGACTTACGCTGGACAATATTTCCAGCCGTCCTGGGGAATTACCATGAAAAGCTTCCCCCATTAGCAAGTACCACTCACGCAAGCGCGGACCCAGCGAAACAAACCAATACGCACGATGCATCAAGTAAATCTACGAATCACATTGAGCATAACCAAATAAATAAAGCCAACCCAACCAAAGATGGGAACATGCAGATGGCGTATTTGCTCCACGCGTGTCTTTTGGGACCAATGTCCCTAACTGATGGCGGTGCAGCTGGTGAAAATGCCAGGCCAGGTGAGCCAGGCCAGCGAGCCAGTCCGGCCTGGTGTTGAGCAGCGTTTAAATGGGTAGTCGATGCTAAAGGGGAAAGCTGCCGCGGTTTAATGGTCTAGCACGGTGGACTTGCAATCCAACCGGTTCAATCTCCCAGCGTGACAATTGAAACGATGGTGCAAGTTTCTTAAATCGCCCCGCTATTTAAATGGGTACACAGTTACTCGATCGTCAGGTTGCATGTGGTGGGGTAAACTGTGGGTACTTCCACTTTACCGAAATATGTGGCCAGCGTAGACTAGTAGGCCTCTATAGAGGGGCCCTCTAGAGCTCCCTAACAGTGGAGGTTCTTCCACCAGCAGTGGTGTGAGCAAGGCATTGCACGGCTGCCACCTTTACCTGTTACCAACCCCCAGGCTAAACATAGAATCGAGGATTGTTCTTGGAAGACACATTGTGTGGCATATTTCATAGGGCACGTGAGCACGTAGATTATGATTATCATCGTGAATAGTCCTACTTGTTACTCTTGTGTTTAGTTTGTTGTCCTTCAATCGCATCTCCGATTGGAGAATGGGTTGGCTACGTATGGTGCGAAAGAAATTCTACATACAGTGCATGTACATTCACAGTCAGGCGAGACTAGAGAAAGATGATGTTTTGTTGCACAATGTCTTCAACAGAGCACTGACAAAGGTACAAGGTAAAGGTGCAGCGCTGCAAATACTCTCTCACGCCTATGGCTGGCAGAAGGACCTGTGCTATAGGGAGCCCCTCTAAGAGGATGTTTGGCCTATTCTTCCACATTGACTCAGACACCCTGGAATAGGTGGGAGTACTGAGTGTGCTCACGATTACATCACCACGACAACATCGAGTGCTAACGGGTTTTATAAGAGTGACCGCGGAACCTTTCTTACGTTTGTATTTACACAACGCCAACATCTGCAGGTTATCTTTGACAGGCTGAAACTCTCATAAGAATTGTCGGGAAAACTAAAAATCCTCTCCTTCTCTGCGGTGGCTTCGAACGCAAGCTTGCCTCGTCGATAATTCTCAGCGAGACATTTATTGATATCGGTCCGATCTATACCGGCCATTCGCACGACTCGTTACAACAACGTCTAAAAAAACCCAGAATGTTTTGTTTTGCTTTTCCATCCTTCAAAACGTCGTATTTATTTAGCGACATAACGCAAACGTGGAAACAAATACCAATTGCGGTACACTTCAAGATAAGTCCATCGCTCTGCTCACATGAGTGTGGGGGTGGCACTCATCTCCATTGGCAGCCCTGAGGGGCCGGTGGTTGAAGTTTCCACATTCTGATGGCAAGAATCACACTTTTGAACGAGAGACCCGCTTTATTGCAACATTGCACCGCTGTACGTGTTGACGATTGTGGTGGGTAGGGAGCGGTTGGAGCAGAGTTCGACCACAAACACGGTGGCCTCCGCCACGGCGTCCACTTTCTGAGCGTGGGCCGCGCGGTTTATCTCAACCACGCCAGCATGTGTCACGCGCGGAGGAAGTCTCTCGGCTACCAGCGATGGATGGCCTTCCCTGCCTGGCGGTGGGGACAGTGGGGGCACCAGGGTACGGAGTGTGAGGTGCAACAAACGCGACGATAAGTTGAGGGGTGTCCAAAAAAAAAAGTGATAACTCGCACAGGTAATTAACTAAAGCCTCATGCTCGCTTCGGTGAAATGCTTCGTAATACAATTTTGATTGTTTATTTTGTATTGTCTCCAAGCAGATGGCTACGCAATGTAATAATTAACTTTTGTCATCAACCTAATCTGCATACTCTCAAGAGAAGCCTGCTATTCTGGACAACGAGATTTTGTTGGTTAATATCGGGGTTTTTCCTTCCAGGGCGCTGCTCAGTTATGAATATAATATTGTACATCATTATCAACAGTCCACACATTGCCGATGATACTTAATGAAGACAAACTTGACCACCCCCCAAGGATGTCATGTTGAAACACACTCTGAAACACGCGCTGAAATAGTTAATCTGAAGGGGCCCCACAAAACCCGACAGCATAAATGCCACTCTCGTTCGAGCGATTGAAATCTCTCTTAACTGCTCAGCTTTTAATAGCAATTATTTGCCGAATCGGAATGGAAACGTGATTGAAGTGTGCTGCAAGTATCCGCTTCAGTGGTCACTTGCCCATCCATAGGAGGCTGAGTATGACTTTGTGAAGAAAGGCATGTCGGGAAAAATGTCAACGTTGTCATTTATTTTCAGTCAAAGTGTAGTATAATAATACAACTCCGTGATTGCTTTTAATTAAACCATTATTTTACCATTCTATTATCAGTGTGTAGAAAAGTTGTTAATTTTATGATTTCTGAGATATTTATGGTCACGTTCTGTCCAAACCAACTGTGCTTTAGTAATTTTACTTTATTTTCGGCACTTTGTGTGCCATGAGTGCGACCTGATAATGTATTCGTTTCGCAACCGGACACCAATGCAGCGGGGCGAGCACTGGACAGACATGGTCGGATCTCGCAGTACCCGCCAGTGGCTTCCTAATATTGGAAGGAAGAGCGTTCCAGACGGCCGCAAAAGCAAAATCTGCGAAGCATCAATGAGCGGGGAAGCTCTGGCAAGAGGAAGGGAAAACTGGCGCAGGGGACTCTGGGAAGGCGCACGGTGACTGCGACGCGTGATGGCCTCACCAGCACCAGGGGACGGGCGCCGTGTGCGTACACAGTGGCCATGACAGGACCACGGTCAATGACACGTGTGGCAATGGCAGTGGCAGGCTCTGTCGTCCCAGGAACGGCATTTTCAGTCATTAAGGAAATGTTCAAGTGGGAAGTGAAAGCTGAAAAGCCATCATCTTCCGCTGACGAAAGGATGCCATTTCAATCCACTGCTGGATGGAGGCCTCCATCCGGCCATAGAGATTGACCATACTTCATTACGCTAGTCAGTGCGGGCTGGTGAATGGAGTACCCAGAACTTTAGCCGTGGTCAGAAATCCAGTTCGGGTCATGGGGTTCATAGCACAGAGTGTAGACCACTGCCAATCAACTCCACCACCACCACACACAAAAAAGAGAATATATTTCACCTTAACTCGATTTAATTAGGTGTCAGGAAGCAACTCACAATTTTTTTGTTGTAGAGTTCAACACTCGCGTGCTTTGCGCTTGGAGATTTGCATCGGCCTCTTATTGGTAACGGTGAAGCAGATGTAACCTCATTTGACAAATAGAAAACAGCTAATGGCTTGACTGACACATGCAGAAAGACACCTAAAAAGTTTAACACCATGTGGAGACTTCATCAAATGAGCCCAGGGTGCTATATCCGGCACCGCTGAAATCCTGGGTTCGAATCCAGGTTCAGCCGACTTGTGACTGCGATTGGGCTCTCAAGTGAGGCGAGCTGATGGGTCTCGGCCCAATCACCAATGACTGTCGGGAAAGGAAGGCACTATGATAGATTTGGTAACTAAATGTGGTTTCTGAGAATGAGGAAAAAACTGTTTACATTGCTGTCATATGCAGAGGAGATGGAAGAGTGCTGCCTTCGACTGTGTGGACCAGAGGTCACTCGAACGGATCCCAGAGGTAGCTCTGTGATATCCGCTTACGTGGGCCGTTCACAAACACAAAGGGTCGCAATGCTCTGTGAGATATCTGCACGGACACCTTTGTATCGTGGCATGACACCCATAGCACAATTGGAATAAAATATGGGAAGACTGACAAGTGAATGTGGATGTTACTTTGTCTCCCCGCACACACCCGTCAGCCTCTGCCAGTCGATGCCGAACTGCAGATGCCATTAGAGCAAAGCCATATGCAATAGCATTCAACAGGCCAATACTGAAATATGGCGAATTGAGAGGGCTTACGATGCAGTATTCATATATACGTGCAGTACATACACCTGTGCGTCAGTGTGTGTGTGGGGAGCGGTAGTGTAGCGGTTAGCGCGCTGCGCTCAAACCCGGCGTCTCGAGTTCGATTCCCACTCATGGCCAACACCGGTGACAATTATCTGAACCGGTCCTGGGCCTCCCCTAGGTCGACTCAGCCTCAAATGAGTACTCTGGCCACCAATTCTCTCGCGTGCCGTTCTGGCCTTCATAGGTGCTCGCTAACAGCACTTGCCCCAACAGTCTGCAGAAGGATCTTTGTCTTTGTGTGTGGCTACAATATTATTTTTGTTCTCTTGAAATGGGAGCACAGTGGTTAGCATGAAATAATAAACAGGAGAACACATTCCATCCATTCTCAAGCCAGCCATGGATGATGGCCTCCCGGTGTCGTGTCGATCGTAGGTGCTTTTTTGTTCGTTGAATCGTTCTTCGCCATGCTGCTGAGTTTCAGTTGGTGAAGGAGGGTGGGGGAGGATGGGGGGCTTGGAATGCTCAGATATCACTCACCACTGATGTTAGCCGTGGGCGAGAATGGATCTCAGGTCGCCGTGCTCATAGCGCAGCACTAACCTCTCTGTATGACAATTCTGGTGACCCAGGTGCGTATGTATCTGTGTTGAACTTCTTTCACACCGTACGTAGCCAATCATGCTAATCGGAGGTGCAGGAGGAAGGAGAACAAACTAAACAGTTCTAAAGTAATTCGTTTTGAATTTAGATTTAAAATTGCATAGCTCCAGTGGCTTCCTAGTATGGGAAGGAAGATCGTTCCAGACGGCCGCAGAAGCGCATCTGAAAGCGCGCAATGCAGTGACCGTCTTTGTTCGATCGCTATCCAAAAGCCGCCGCTGCCAGGATGACCGGAGTTTGCGTGATGGTGTATGCTCCTTGACGAGATCGATTCCTGACAATGCACAATGTCAGCAGGATGGGGTATCATAATCTGCACTGGGCCTCTTTATAGCTCAACTGAGCCTGGACTTAGTAACTGTTGCATTGTGGGAATACTCAAAGTTCAGGAAACAAGGATGGCCAGCCATGGTCCTGGCCACGCCCATCCTTGTCATTTCACCATTTTCTTGGCCCCCCACACCCATCAAGTCTGAGTAACGGGGGTCTGAGTTGAGTATCAGGGCGCCACAGTGGCGAGGTGTTAACTCCCTTGACTTTCATGCAGGAGACAGTGGGTTCGATCCCGACCCTGACACCCGCATATTTGGAGTTTGCATGTCTTACCCATGGTCACGTGGATTTTTCTCCGGGTCTTCCAGGTTTTCTTTTCCCATTTAGAAACGTGCGTTTAGAGTATTTTGGCTGCTATAAACTTTTGCGTGATAAGCCAATTCGTTGCGCTATCATTCGTGATAGCCATGTCGCTTTTGAAAAAGAGCTACATAACTCAGTGGGCTGTACCTCATAAAATAAAAATTGTAAAAAAATTATAAAAGTTTGCGTTGTAACTTATTGCGGGCAGCCATAAAGTGCAGTCTGCTGTGGAGTATTCGCGTTTCTCACTTCCAGCTCAGCGCTTTTAGAATTTGCCAAACGCAGACACGGCAATGAAAGACGAAAGAAAGAGAAGAATAAATAAATGCAAGCCACCGCTGCTGAAACTCTCTCCGAGGTGCAATTCCAAGAGAGCAGATTCCGTCGTAATAATGGAGAACGATTTGCTTTTTGATGGAGCCGCCCTCATTCCAGGCCGGTGCGTCTCAGAGCGCCTTGCACCCGACACATTCCATCTCAGCACGGTTGAGGGGCACCCCCAGTGGCAGCCGTCCCACAAAGTGCCACGGGGATGGAAAAGTGAGCGGGCATTAGTCTGCTGGAAGTGGATTTACGATTGCGTCTGTGCGTAACACGTGTGCATTATGTTGGGTGTGTCGGCAAGTAAATAGGTAGGTAGATATGTGAGTAGATGTGTACGTTGTTGAACTTCTTTCGCACCGTACGTAGCCAACCGCGCTAATCGGAGATGCCAATTGAGAAATTGGCGGTGACAGATGAAGTACATCTTGAATGGTGTCAGTTGGTGGGGTGCGGTGGCTCAGGCTATTAAATATGCACAGCAAAGCGCTGAGCCAGCAACACTGAGACCCTAAAGTTCGACTGCAGGCAGCCAACTGTGACTATAGGAAGGAGCAGTGGTAATGGTTTAATATTCCCTTTGGGCAAGTGTGAATATCGTATCTGCCCTTCTATAGCAGTGAACACTTTGAATCGTTACAAAGGTACGTATGTTTGCGGTGCGCACACTAGTTCCCTTCGTACTGGTTGCATATACGCGGCGCTTGAGTTCAGACGCAACAGTTCATAACCCTGTCCCGGGAATTATTTTGATACACCACATCCATCTCGCCTAATTTTGTCCTCGTCATATTGCCCATAGTGTGGTGGTGGTGTGAATAGTGGTGTGTGTGGTGGTGTTTGCGATGGGTTGTGTGTGGTGGTGGTGATGTATGCAGTGGTGCTGTGTGTGGTGGTGTGTGAAGTGGTGGGTGCGATGGTGTTTGTGATGGATTGTGTGTGGGGTGTGTGCGGTGGCGGTGTGTGCGGTAGTGGCGAGTGCGGTGGCGGCGTGTGTGATGGTGGCGGTGTGTGATGGTGGCGGTGTATGATGGTGGTGTGTGCGGTGCGTGCGGCCGTGTTGCCGTATGCGGTGGTGGTGGGGTTGAGGTAATTCCTGATGTCTGAGGCATAAAATGCATATTTCTATAAAGTGCCTTGAGATTTTATGAAAGGCGCTAGAAAAGCTGTAATTAATATTATTATTGCAGACGCTTCAAGGAGCAATCAAACAGCAACTGACTGCCGCGGGTATCGACACCCGAACCTGGGAGCTCATGGCTGCGTACAAACACGGCTGGGCGCTCCACAGCCAACGAAGCGGCTAACACGGCGGACCGAACGAGGCGCGAAGCTGGAACAGAAAAAAAGACGGTGGCGTGGAAAGACGGACACCTCGGACACGTCCCCCCACTCAGACCTCGACTGGTCAGCAGTCCAAATGCATCACCTGCCCCAAAATCTGCAAGTCAAGGATCGGGCCTCTACAGCCCCCAGCGCGCCTGCCGCCAGATACATGAACCTTATATTCCTCCCCGATCTTCGCGAGCGAAGAACCAGCCAACGACAACGATTCTTATGGTTACTTCTGTTGCAGTCAAATGCTTGTTAGTCACATAATGGATACATGTACATTTCCAAACTATAGAACAGCAATAACCAGGCCTATGGACCTTTACGATGGCCATGTAAAAAACACTTTTACCACCCTAAAAATAAAAGCTCATCCCATAGCTGATTCTGTTTTTATGAGAGTTGGTTTACAAAAATACTCCATTGTTTACCCAAGAAAGCTTCCATTGTGTCGAAATATTATTCAACAGGAGTGTTCAGCTTTTGATGCGTAGCACGTATATTAATGTCTGCATGCTGGCATGCATGAGGAAACAGATGACATTTGGATACAATCCCACATATTCTAGAGGATATTCAACAATGCATTTCTAGATTCATAACCTACTTGATGTACTGTCACCATCTCTTTGCCCCTGCAGGTTTAAAATATCGCACGCCGACGGCAGGCCTGGGGTCAACTATAATTGCATCTACAGCGGCGTGGTTATCTGAAATTAAAATTACACTGCGGTTGCAATTATTGACGAATGACACATTTACAATTGTAATTCACTGCAGGTCCGTGCGACGGTGTCCACACGTCCACAAACCCCAGGGGGCTTCGCCTGGCAGGATGCGACTGGTTTCGTCTTTTTTTTGCATGTGTTTGGGTGGTTTGTTTACCGTCTTGAACTTTGCACTACTATCATGTCTTTGTCTTGTTTGTTGTTGTCATTTTCGTACTCACTCCTACTGGGCATCTGTGAAAATAGAGCTTTATAGCTCATCGGATTCCACGAGTATAAGGACATATTCTGATTCTGAAAACAAAGTTTGATATGTGCAAACCTACGGACACAAGCACGCGGCACACGAAGCCCGGTAAGTGTGTGCAGAAATTTAGGCAAGCCAGATATAAATCGTCTTGCAAACCCATCCGCGGCATCAACCTTACGGTCGCCTTGCACCGTGTGCCCTTTGTCTCTACGAGTCTCATTAAAAACCGCCGCCAACGAAAACCGAGCGCTCCATTTCACGAGTCTGTTGCGTGGCCTGCGGTAGGGAAGTCAAAGACGCCCCTGCCAATTCAGCGGCCTTCGGCCAACCCCTGTGGTCGGGCAGCAAAAACGTGCGATAGCACAAAGAATATGAATCTTCATAATTAATAAGCGTACCCTGTGCCACGCTGGGCTGCGCCGTGAGCCATGGCAGGCAGGTCAGGGGCACGGAGCCGCTGTCCTGCATGCCCGTCACTGGGTAAGACAGCACGGCATAGGGCATACACGAGCGCAAGTTTAATAAGACGCCCACTTGCACCGCGGCGTTTCTGCAGCCTCTGAAAGACCTGACAATGAACAGGGAATGTTCCATACGATCAGGTCAGTAAAAGTGTGGTCTCCATGCTGAAACAAGCAATGGGGGTGGTGCTCATCTCCAGCGGGGGTCCTGAGGCAGTGGTGGAAATTCTACATGTCTGGCTCGACCAGAGATACTTGCGAATCAAAGTTCAAAACAAGGATGCTGATAAATTTTTTTAATTAAAATGATATGTTCCCCGTCACTTACAACTTTTTTTGGTTGACACGTCCGGTGACGATGGATATCCATTCAGTGTGGGCCTGCTTCTGTACGATTATCCTGATGCATTCTCAGGGTCGTACCGCGCGCTGTTCAGAACGACCGGTTCAGATATTCGACACTGATGCTGATTGTGAGCGGGAATCAGAATCGGGTTTCCAGGTTCGTACAGCAGTTGCGCTAACCCGCTATACTTCTGCTGCTGTCTGTGTCTGTCACACACAAGCACACGCGCACATTCACACACGATACAACCAAACAGTGAAATATTAAAGTCAGTCACTTGCCAAAAGGAGAGAGAGAGAGAGAGACAAGAATTTAACACAATACAGACCCAACAGAATTAGGTCTGTGTTCAGTATTACAACGGATTTTTTTTTGTTACAAAGAAGCGGGTCTAATTGAGAAGTAAATTTATATCTGATACTTGAAAGGGAGAGTGGAAGAGGATCCTGCCCAGAGGCGGGGGTTGATTTATATTCTATTAAGGTGCAGCCAAGCGTGGGGAGAGGGTGGAGAAAGAGCAGCCTTGATCAAAGCGATGCAACATTACGGCAAATGTGGAAGTCTGCCGCTGCAAAGGCTTGAGGAAATCGCAACAAATCACCGGCGTTACGTTCGGCGTCCGAGGGTTGCAGGGGTTTGTGAATCGTAATGGGTCCTGCGATGGGAAACGGCATTCAAATTACGTGGATGGTTCCCCCCCCCCCCCGGGACTCGGTTGGGTTTTTCCTGTGCGCCTCGAAAAACCTTGTGACGGTTTAAAATACAACCACCGCATATTTAACGTTGCTGTAAATTGAACGGTAGCAGAGGATGAGTGTTCGTGGCAAAAGCATGGACAGAGTCCAACTCTGGTGAGTCAACGGTTGCCCTATGGGTTGACTTACATCTGCCATATTAACGTGGAATTTCCACCACTGGCTCAATGCTCACTCGAGACTGGAGACATTTCGATTTTTGAGCAGTGACGTTACCTGACAGTTGAGATACCGTATAGCTCAGTGGGGAAGACCAAGACGGTATGAGTACCTGAGTTAAAATTTGAGCCAGTGGTGACTCAGCCCATCATCTCACCAGGGTTGATAATATAAGTACTGTACTGTATGGTGAAGCTGTACCACTAGTTAAGTAGTTGTGGCACGTGGCCTGTAATCCAGCACTGTGCAGGCAGCAGCAAGGTTTAATGGATCACTGCACAAATGTTGCGAACCTCCCTTCCTGTGGGCACCAAGTAGGTGCCATACCCTGGCATGCCAGGAGAAGGCAGTACAGCAAAAATGTCGACTCCACCTGTTCCGTCCGTATGGGATAGAGTGTTTCCCCCTCGCACAAGTGGGTTTTCTCTGGATGCTCCGGTTTGATCCCACGTGAAAACACTCATTAATTGGCCTATAGCACCTCAATATATAGAGGGCCACAGAGCTTGGAATATTGTTGGCACTGGCTCATCACGTCGCCGCTGCCTTCCCGCTTGTCTGTGGTTCCTCCGCATGCCTCTGAGTCGTTCTCTCTCTGCAAGAGCGAGGGAGCGAGCACTGTGCTGGAGCATTACAAGTTGAAATTTGACGATTGCAAGTTATCGGCGATCTTATAATCATATACGCGCATGATATTTCCAGCACTGGCCCAGGATCACCAACAACGGATTTTAGTTGTTGATGTGGCCCCCTTGTAAAATAAAAAAAACGACAGCCCTTTTGTTAATCTGTCGCTGAAGGCCTCTCCCCCCGAGGTCACGTTGCTCATAGGGGTGGTTTTATCCCCGCTGGCCAATGTGGGTTTGGCGAAGGGTGTAAGGAATGACGACAGCTTCAGATATCGCTCCGCCAATAACGCTAACCGTGGCCAGGAATGAAACGTGGGTTATCGCGCGCTGTCGGCAGCTGCCGCCGCGCCACTGTTTCCGCCTCGGCTCCTATGAATGCGGCCACAAATCAACGGCGCTGCCACCAAGTCTCTAATCTCTGCCCTCCCGACGAAACCTCGTGTCTCAGAGTCGTGTCACCGACTGGCAAAAAAAAAATAATGCGAGGATGGCACAATGGAAAGTAATGAACGTGCAAGCAGACTGTTTCAGTACTTTATAAAAATAAAAATGACATGCTTTTATCGTAATGCAATTTATTAAACAATCCATAAAAAATTGGCTAAATATTAAGCTCTCCTCTGTAGTTCGATTTTTAAGCTAAAACTTTATATTAAAACATACCCACTTTCATATGTCAGGGCTGTTCAAAAGAATTCCCCATTGGATTCCATTTCTGGCTTAACATAATAGATTTTTTTGCGTGATGCAAAATGTCAAATCTCTTCTCAATCAATAGAAACACCCAACGGTGCTCGCAGACATCCATTGACAACGCTTATGCTTCTTTTTCAGGAACATTTAGGTCAGGAGAAACACTTGATATTCTGAATCCGTCCACTTGAGACTTTTTGCGAAATTTCCACTCCCCCCTGTCTCGTTGACAATGGCCCACTTGGTTCCATCGTGGAAGGTCACCGTGTCCGAAACGTCCAATTAGCGCTGCAGCTAGAATGTGCTTGCTCATGCCACCACTGGCAGGAGGACGTCCATTGGAGAGAGCATCTGGAGGGTTAATGGCCTTCTCAGTAATGCAATCACCTCCCTTGGATATTGTCTCGGTAGCAAATATATTGGGGCGCCGCGGTGTCGAGATGTTAACGACCTCGCCTGGCATGCAGGAGGTCGTGGGTTCTATCCCGACCCAGACGCCTGCTGTATATTTGTAGTTTGCGGTCTCTTTCATCATCATCATCACGGTGGCTATGAGATGTTAACTACCTCGCCTGGTATACAAAAGGTCGACGGTTCAATCCCGACCCAGACGCCTGCTGTATATTTGGAATTTGCGTGTCTCTCTCTCTCCATGGTTGCGTGGATTTTTCTCCGGGTCCTCCGGTTTTTCCCTCCACATTTAGAAAACACGCGTTGAGAGCATTTGGCTGCTAAAAGCTGTAATTTGGGACAACGTCTCTTCTGAGAAGGAGCTGTATCGCTCAGTGGGCCTCACCTGGTAGACTAAAATAAAAAGAGTGATGCAGTGGTTCACCTCCCCATTGATGTTATACATTACCACGTCTCGGGGGTTGTGATTCGAGTCCCGTTTGTATCATCCCGTTCGCAGTGTTTTTCTCGTATCATTGCGTGTTAGTTCTGCCTCATTGGTAAAGATAAAATAAAATAATTTACGTACATTGCAAAAAACTGGATGGTACATGGACGTAACTTGATGAATGTATTATGAGATGGGGGCACTGATTTTAATAGACTAATCAAATGGTTATATGTGGATAATCCAGTAGAATATGACTAATTTTAACTCGAATTGAGCAAGGTTATAAGAACAAGGGGGGAAGAGATGATGAGAGGGAATTCAAGGTTGATGGACCTGCAATTTGAATTGGATTTTTTAAAAGGCATATTTTGGGATGTATAAAGAGATATCAACATGTGTGTTATTCTTTGTTTTTGTTTATGTGGGAGAGCTCTTTGCTGGAGACTGGACAAAAGCCATTCTGTTGTAGACGACTATGGAACAGATTATTTGGTCTTTGCCGCGATACATTAATTTTATTAAATTTTATACCTACGTGACTTTACCGAAAGAACCAAAGAGTATTAATTGTACAGTCAGTGAAAAATATAAGATACGGGGAGACGGAAATATGCATTCAAGCAGTAGCCTCATCATGACTTCAAGACGCATCACAACAAATCTTTTCAAGAGGCGGGCAAGCAGGACGGGCTGACTGAATCCCTTTACAAATCATGTAAATTACAGTCGAAGGCATTCCCCTGGGCGTGTGAGAGGGACAGCCCCGGTGAGGCGGGAGGGGTTGGAGGAGGACGGGTGGAGGAGGAGGGGAGCCGTTGTGCCTTTGCAGGTGCCATCGAAACACAACAACAACAACAACCACAACAAAAAAGCCTCTCGGCTCAAGGAGCCACCAGTGTCAGTAACGATTAGCGCTGAGTCAGCCCGTACGGACTGTTCCTGCCGCCGTCTTGACGAGGCACCCTCGCACCCTTCATATCAAGTCCAGCGATGGTCGAGTGGGACGGCCACTTCATTAATGATGCCGGGCGCGGCGGAAATGAAATGAGACTGGAGGCTGGTGTACGTACAGGAGGTCGTGGGTGTTCGATCCTGACCCCGACGCCTGCTGTATATTTGGAGTTTCCATGTTCTCCCGGTGGTCGCGTGGATTTTTTTTTCCCTCTGGGTCCTCACTCGGCATTTGGATACGTGCAGTAGAGATTATTTGCATTATTTTGCTGCCACAAATGTCCACATAATACGCCACTTTGTTGAGCTGCCATCTGTGGCAAGAGTGGCTTCTAGGATGGGGGTGGTTTAGTTTGTGCGGGACAGAAGGTGGCGAGTGATAAAGTGGAAGGACAGAGATCAAGAGGAAGGCAGAAGGAGAGGGGGGAGGGCGATGTGGTGCGATCGGACACGGTGGTAGCCCGAGGAGCGGAAAGAGAGATGGCGCAGGACGGGGCAGCGTGGAGACAGGGAGAGCGTGGAGACAGGGCAGCGTGGAGACAGGGCAGGGTGGAGACAGGGCAGCGTGGAAACAGGGCAGCGTGGAGACAGGGCAGCGTGGAGACAGGGCAGCGTGGAGACGGGGCAGCGTGGAGACGGGGCAGCGTGGAGACAGGGCAGCGTGGAGAAGGTTGGCAAGGACAACAGAACACCCCACATGAGTGGGAAAGACGCGTGGAAGAAGAAGAAAAAGAGAAAGAGAGAGCTTCGGGGGGGGGGTTCACTCCGTTCGCGAGGTCAGGCAAAATAAATCGGGGGTCGCCGTCTGTTTACAGCCAGCGCACAAGAGTGGGGAAAATCCCAGCGACACAACAACAAAAAACCCATCGCCTCCACCCCCCTCCACTCCCAAAAAGACAAACGATTTGACTCGAGTTGTTTGTCAAGATAGGGAGACTCCTGTTACATTATTGGAAAATAAATGCACGGACCGCGCCACGTGATGAATCATCGCAAGTGGAAAACCCTCTATTCGCTTTCCGACAGCTCCCAATCAATTCCACATTTCTCTCTCTCTCCTCACAACGGTCCTCCCGTTTATTATATTCCGCCTAATTTGTTTGCCCGCGTGTTTATTTGTTTCCGACAGATTCATTGCGGTGTATTAAAACATTATTCTCGGTCCCTGCTATCAACGGCTTTATGAATCGTTCACGTAAATATATATATTTTTTTATCTCGTGACCTCCCGCCTATCCCATACTTACTGGGCCCCCTCAGGTCAGAACAACGGGAGCCGGTGAACAGAGAATCGTGTAATTTACGAGCACTGCATGGGCAATTGCATGAAAACCAACTGAGCCATCAATCACACCTTGATGAGCCCGTGTCTGCCACCCACCTCCTCACCTCCGCACTGGTCGCCACGAGCCCACCCTCATCTGCCCCAAAAACAAGGACCACCAACCACCCGTATAGCCTTGAACAAACCGTCGGGGGCAAGTGCTCAAAGCTGTCGACCCACACGGTTTACCCCGTATTCTGGTAGAGGGAAATTGAGTTTTCAGGTCCATGCGGCGTACGGCCGTTTCAACACAGGCAATGTTTTTTGTTTGTTTTTTTGTCTGTTTGCGTTTCTCCCTTGTGAAGGGACTTTGTAGGATGAACGTTGATATTTCTAAGGGGCACGGGGTGACCAATAAGGCCTGAATTGGTCTGTAATAAGGTCGGCCACTGATAAGGGGTTGACGGGTGAGCGAGCACCTATGAAGGGCCGTCACCTGCAAGCGAGGGAGGTGGGCGGCTCAACAACCACGCCCGGCTGCCTTTGCCTCCCCTTCCCAGCGGCGATGTTTACACACCGCACATGGTACTCATTTGAGGCCGAGTCGACCTTGGGGGATGCCCAGGACCGGTTCAAATATTCATCACCGGCGTTGGCCGTGAGCGGGAATCGAACTCGGGTGGCCGGGTTTGGTATCTCAGCGCGCTAACCGCTACGCCACCGCTCCCCCCACTGCCCCCATATCACCCCCCACTCACCCACCCACCATCTTCAACTCATCCCGAGCTCTCTCTCTCTCTCTCCCCCCTCAACTTACCCTGAGACCCCCCCCCGAAACAGAGACACACATCCCCCGTAATAGCCTCGACAGACTGTAGGAGCAAGTGCCGTTAGTAGCGAGTAGCAAGCGCCTGTGAAAGGTCAGAACTGTGACACACGAGGGGGTGGGTGGCCGGCATCACGCCAGAGTCCCAACCCAACCACCATGATTCACACCACCGCCACCAGCAACCCCCTCCGGCTGGTGAGATGCCATTGGCTGCCGCCATGAAATCCATAAGCCAATCAGTTGCCGCTTGTGGGCTCAGTGGCTTTGGCGGAGAGATTCGTCTTTCTTTTGTTTTGCTGCTGGATACTGGCACAATAAATGTGACTCGGCGTGTTTACAACGAGGGTGGGCACCACAGCCATGCCCTCAACACCTCTTCGCGTGGCTGCTAAATGCACCTTGCCTTGGCACCAGCGCATGCGGTCATGTCTCCGTCACTTGGTGGCGAATTGCCGGCTGCTGCTGCTGCTAGCTGGTGCTGGTGGGATCATGGCACATTTCACGGTGGAAATTCCACTCTGCTATGCGGCTGAGGTCAGGTCATCGACGAGGCAAACGCCGTTGATTTCTCACAAAGCCCCGTTCATTTCATTGACCCGAGGGGGAGAGGCTGTCCTTTGAGCCCGGATTTTGAGTCATGACCTTCATAAAGTGAGATGGGCACTGAATACATACGAGCCTTGATGGAAAGATTCGGAACCATAATCGGAATATTAATCTGTACTGGAGGATTCCGATGAGCTATCTTTCAGAGATGTTCAATTGGGGCGGGTAAGAACGTCGCAGTAAGGTTAACGCACAAACTTTCCAATGTCACATCTGGGCCCACTCTCTCGCATGAACTCGACTCTCTGTAAGATCCCAGATAGAAAACAACGCGCTCGATGCCTAACGCCTCCTACACAGCACAACGTAAACACGTACAGCAGAGTGCCATCATAATCATCACCGGCTTAGGTCAAACCATTGCTAGATTAAAGGCCTCCTCAAACAGCTTCCATCTCTCACGATCCACCTAACACCCGCACGCGAGTTGATTACACGCCACACGCTATGCACATCTGCCCTATGATGTGCACAGCCACAAGCAAACGCTCTGGCTTGCAGCGTTGTCGGGCACTCAACTTGATGACTGAGATGCCATCCTCACTCTGACATCAGAAAGACAAAAACCACCTCGGGAAATGTAACAGCGGCTCCGCAACAACCTGCCCGGCGCTGTTCTCGGCATTTAGGCGCGACCACGCGCCTTCCATGTGTAACCAGCGTGGTTACGTTATGAATAAACGGTTCATGCATTCGCACTGCATTGTTAGAGAGGGTGTAATTTTAGTGGGCGTGAAGTCTTGTGAATGTTGCTGGGTCACGATTGGCTCGAGATAGACGGGCAGGCGCGTGACTCAATTGCCGGAGTCACTTGAACACCGGATAAGGGATCTTGATGAGAGGAAGGCCCGTACCGAGGGTCAATCGTGACGCCAGCACATTGACATCACGGGGCAGTTGGCGTGCCTGTGTGCTGGGAGCCATACAAACAAGCAGATGCCGTTATAGAATCTCGTCACCCCCCCCCCCCCTTCAGAAAGTCCCTGTGTGCACGTGGCCGGTGTTGGGAGCCAGAGCCGAGTCGTGTCGCAGTTGTTGACGAAATAGAGGCTCATAGTTTTTTGTTCTTTCGGAAAAGTCCCGTAGATAGAAGAATAAGAATAAAGTTAATAAAAAAACAAAATCTACTAAAAACAATAACCACGACGTTTCGATCGCTGGTGTTGCGATCGAAATGTTGTCCTTTGTTTTTATTTCATTTTTATTTTTAAAAAAATTATATGTACGTGACTTTACTGAAAGAAACAAAGAAAATGAATTCCTGCAGTCAAGAAAATTGTAAGTAAAAAACAGAGGCTCACGCAGTGGAACAGCAGGAAATCAACGCAAGAGCGCTATCAAAACTTTCATTCATTGATGACCCCCCCCGTGCACAGTGGGTCACACGTGGCTTCGCTAAAAAAAACCTTGCACTGGCTCCCCATCAAGTCACAAATACAGCGCAACATTGCTATCCTCTGCCACGGAGCTCTCTCTCAACGTCTCTGGCAATTCCTCTCCTCTACCCTTCTCACTCCACTCTGACCACGGCAAAACGCCCAGCAAGCTGCTCATCGTACCCAGAACCAGCGCTGTCCTGGCTGAGTGGCGTTTTTTTCCCGTAGCTGCACCGGCAGTAGCCGTCTGCAACTCTGTCCCACCGCTGAACATACTCAGCAGTATCCACGCACTATCATCCATCTTCAAGCAGCATAGCAAGGCCCTCACCTGTTCAGGCCCTCACCTGTTCAGGCTCTCACCCGTTCAGGCACTCACCCGTCCAAACTATAACTTGTTCAGGCTCTGGCCTGTCCAAGCTCTCACCCGTTTAGGCTCTCGTCTGTTCAGGCTTTGCATTGTTCAGACCCTCACCTGTCCAGGCTTTCACCGTGTTCAGGTCATCACCGGTGAGGGTGGCACGACGGACTATGAGCTCTAACCTCCTGCCTCCGTGTCAGCGATCAGACATTGACTCTGATTTGTGGAATATGTGCACGTTATAAATTGTGTGTATTTGTATTACAACATATATGCACACACTCAAGTTACATGTGTAGTGGGTAGAATGGAGCGCGAGACTTCGATAGAGGAAACACGTTTATTATAACAAGGTAAGCATAACACAAAGAGGTAACGGCCCCTTCCACCCGATAATCTACGGAGGTATATTCTCCGGGCTAACGATAAACCCGACCCTGGCTGGGGTCCGGGTCTCATCGTCTTCAGGGTGACGGCTTCGGGTCTTCGAGTACACAACAGCAGCCGGTCCCGTTCAGGGGTCCGGCTTATATAGTCGGTCCCGGCTCTCTCCGCCACTAGCCACGCCCTCATTCTCGAACCTTCGAGAAGGAACTGGGTTGTGGACACGTCATCTCCCCAGCCCCCTTTTGGGGGTCCTGGGGTTCCATACCTCCGGTCACGAGCCCCCCCCCCCCCAGAGTTGAACCTGAGTGGCACGGCACAGCTCGAGCCGAGCACTCTTCTGCCCCCTGTCGTCCTGGGGGTGGCACTACAACCGGGGCGCAGTGGCATCACCCAGGAATGCCACAACACATGGACAGCGTGTGAAACGTGTCCTGCGTGTGCATTCAGACTCTCGAGTTGTAACGGAGAAAGAGCTTCAATAAAAAAAAACTGATTACTGCTCGTTAAAAAATGTAGGTGATTTCTGAATAGGGAATAATTAATTCAATATATATGAAAAAAAATTGTTTCTAAATGATCACATTTCCACTAACCGTGGAATTAACTGCATAATTAGCGTGTTTAAAATGCTTTACCGTGTCTTTTAATGCTCATAAATTAGCAGGGAAGAAAATGAGCAATGTTTTTTCCCCGACTAAATGTTAATTTAATCTTGCCACTTTGTACGCGCGTAATTATATTAAACGGACAACAGCGAGTAGCATTGTCCCTTTCCATTGGCTCGGTGGGGTTTCCACCAATCGCATCGCGCCGTGACACCTACATCCTCTCCGGGGAACTGATTCAAATAAAGATCGTTTTTTTTTATGTCTTTAACATGAAACTAAATAATGCAGCCGTTCACCGGCGGGCCTCAGGGTTAACGTCTCCACACGTGCACTGACGAGCGGTTGAACGTACACGCTTATTCCCAATTCATGAAATGAGAATTTGTGTGGCTCCTGCACAGCCTTTAGCCGCAAACATGGCCATTTAAACCTCAAACATGACTCGACAAGGCAAAGCAAGGCCACGCGTGTGCATCGATTCTGTAGCCAGCCTGCCACACGCCTGGGCATTGCCACGAGATGATGTCACCAGACTATATCACGTGGCAGGGGGGAGCGCTACCACTTTTAGCGCTGGTTTTGTGAATCATTTTTTGAGCAGTTTTCATCTGCAAGTTTTGAACAACAACAACACTTTGCTCGATGTGGCCTGATTTCTATCGGGTTAGTCCTCATTAGAGGTGTAACCGTAGGCTTTCGCGACCAATATGATGCATATGATATTTGCGTCAGATCGCGTAAGTAAAATGGGAGTTCATCTTCTTGGTTCTTTCGGTAAAGACACGTAGAAGGGAAATAATAAAATAATAAAAATAAAACATAATAAAATAAAATTCTCAATTTTATTGAGAATTGTATTACCAAGAAGACGAATCCCTGCAGTCACGAAAGTTTTAAATAGAAAAAAGGGAGTTGTACACCTTCCTCCACCCGACATAGCCAATCAATAAAGTTGTCACGTGAACAAACGTGCCAGTTGTACGACTGCTTCAGCACACTGGGTGTTTTCAATTCTGGCAACGAGCATCATCAGGCAGCCGCCAATTATGGAAATTACGATTTCTGGCAACTGCCTCATGACGCTGGGTTGCAACTAGCAGCGAAGCGTCATTCCCAGTTGTTCAACGTTTTGAGATTGGCTCTCCAGCGTTGCCAGTGGCGCTGCTGAAGCAGTAATACAATTTGCGTGTTCGTGACAACTTTATAAATCGGCTGTGTCGGCTAGAGGAGGGAGTATGACAATAATTCTACTTAAGTGATCTGACTCAAACAATCTATCCCTGGGAGGGATTTAGAGTCTCCTAGACAACGGGAAGCACGGTAACTTTGATTGCACTGCGACAGTTTTCACGGCTGTGCTGCTGTCGAGTTTTCCAGTTGGGTTTTTATTATTGTTATTAAACGCTTTTATTTAACTCACTCTGTCTGTTGTTGTTGTCGTATCCTCAAATCTTGTAACTCAATTTTAACCCACTTCCCAATGTGGTATCGACTGCAAACTTTGTATACGTATGTAATACTGGTAACAATACTATATTCTATCATTAAATTTTTTTAAACGATCTTTTTACACGCTTTATATTAACTCACTCTGTTGTTGTTGTTGTTGTCGTATCCTCAAATCTTGTAACTCAATTTTAACCCACTTCCCAATGTGGTATCGACTGCAAACTTGGTATACTCATGTCATACTGATGACAATACTATATTCTATAAAAAAATATATTTTTAAACATTATTTTTAATATGTTATGTTTCGGCTTGGGTCTAATTGTCAACGCTCAACTGACGTTGGCTGTAAATCACCATGGCCCCTTACGTTATGGCAAGCTTCGGGGCCACTTCCTGGAGTCGTGGAGTTCTGCCATTACGAGTACCGTACATTTAATTAAAGCGTGTTTTAAAAAAGTATTTTAAATATGACTTGTTGGTTGTAACGAAGTGAAGATGCTCCAAGTTAAGATTGACTATGGCATGTTGCTCTGACCAGAGCCAATCAATGAAGGAGGACAAACAGGTGGAACCTCGGGGTGACTGAACCTTGGTATTTTACAACCGAGGAATACCGCGCAGCGTTATAGAGAGAGACTCCACTCAGGCGCTATCGACCACTGAGGAAATGTTACTGGTAGGAACCTCCTGGTTACACCAGCCCACAGGGGAGTATCGTGTCCGTCTGTCCATCGTGCATCCAAAAATGGGAGGGGTGGGGCTGGGTGGAGAGGGGAGGGTGGGGAGGGACTGGGTGGGGAGGGTGGGGAGGGGCTGGGTGGGGCTGGGTGGGGAGGGGCTGGGTGGGGAGGGTGGGGAGGGGCTGGGTGGGGGGTGGGAGGGGTGGGGCTGGGTGAGGAGGGGCTGGTCACCCCGTGGTGCCCTTTTAAAACTCAACGTTTAACCTACTCGCGCCGGCTTGTGCCCGCCCTCACAGTCGGCCATATTTTCAGAATACACCACGCCGCCGTTGACCCTGACCATTGACCGAGCAACCCAACGTTCCTACCAGCTCTCTCCACAGGAATGTGTTTAACAAGTGCCTATTATGCCTGGTATGCCAAAGACTTGGCAACCGTGACACATGTTTCCCCAATGGAGATGCTGGCAAACCACACTACACACTCTGCTTAGAGCTGAGGGGCGACCCAATCCAGCTTAATATATAATTAACACGGACGTCAGGAATCGATCCTGTTTTGAGAGTAATTGTAACACCACAGCGACATAAACTCTTTACACAAACACTCACGTAACACCTCGAACACCGTTCAAACTTATACAAAGAAGCAGTTAGTTAGCATTGCAGTTCGTCTCCTTCAGCGGAACAGATGTGTGTGGTCATACCCAGGGAAAAGTACTATCGATGAGGGAACGTCTGCCATTGCTTCCCTTCGATGGGATTCACTCACTGACATCAACTTAAATTGCCGTTGGTCATGCGAGCCACAAGCACAATTTAAAAGACAAAAATGTAATCATTACCTTTGCCAGACAGTCTATGAATCTCAATCCACAACATTTACCATCCCGGCACCTTGCCAACACTGACAGTGAAATCAATAGGAACCAAATTGGTATATGGGTTTGCTACAAATAGAGTCTATTTTGACAAATAGACTGTGTATCCCTTAATTATTTTGTTGATGTCCAGGATGTGTTCCATGCACTTACAACAACATCTGTTGTGTAGGAACAACATAGAAGCGAGCGAAGAAATAACTTATTTTGTTTATAAACACAATTTGCTGTGAAGAAGGGCCATTACCCAAAAAGTCACATGTTTTATATATATATATTTTCCTTTCATGACCATACAGTATTATTGATGAACGTGTTCAGGTTTTGTTCCGTTATCTGCGCTTTTGCCGAACATTGTTAGATACTTCATATTGATTTTGTTCACACCTTCAGAGGATGCCGTGGTGACATGGCCCACAGCAGCCATCAGCAAGCTTCGCCGCAATCGTGCACACAGTCACATTCATCATTAACAACAACCACACAACATCAGCCAATATTTTTTTCCAACTCACTATTTTACGGGACGTCTGGCAAAAAAAAACATTACCAAGCTGCAGTGTGTACAATTGTTTTTACTGCGAGATCCGACCATGTCTTTCCAGTGCTCGCCCCCCTCTACATTGGTGTCCGGTTGCCGAACGAATACATTCTAAGGTCGCACTCATACACACAAAGTGCTTGCCACGAATAAACCACGATAGCCTCGCTGATCTCGTCAAGGAGCATAAACCACCATCACGCGAACTCTGGTCATCCTCGCAGCAGCGGCTTTTGGCTCGCCATCGAACAAAGGCGGTCACTGTATCACGCGCTTTCAGTTGTGCTTCTGCGGCCGTCTGGAACGCTCCTTCTGATATTAGGAAGCCAATGGATCTATGCAATTTTAAATAATCTAAATTGAAAACTAATTCCTGTGGAACTGCTTTTTGCGTTTAGTTTGTTGTCCTTATCGCCGCACCTTCCATTAGCACGGTTGGCTACGTACGGTGTGAAAGAAGTTCAAAATAAATACGTATATAACATGATCTATAGTGTGTACAAAGAAGAGTCGTATTGACCGAAGGATGGATAATGTAATGCAAATAATAAATGATAATAATCCATCGATGCAAAATTAAAGACATGCCACAGTAGTGCGGTTGTCGCCATGCTACGGAAACTGTGGACCACATAGTAAACCCATAGTTATATAGAGGCTCAAGTAGTTTACATAGGCACCCAGTGAGATACATAGAGAACCACAGAGATTCATAGAGACACGTGGAGATACGTTAAAGGCAAGCCACAGTTGTGCGATTGTGGCCACGCAACCCAAACAATTCCCCGCCATAGCAGACCACCAGTCTCCGCTCCTTCAACGGCGGAGGAGCAGCAGCAAAACTACACGTACTCTCTCCTGAAGCCCTCTCGTCGTGGCCAGCGGACCTCGACATTGCCATCTATCTCCTGAACATATTGCTGCCACTATCAGGCACAAGAACAGAAATATGCGACAGTGGGGAGATGGCCCACACTCCCGACTTGCAATCCAGCGGTTGCCGGTTCCATTCCACCTTCTGACGCGCTAGTTGAAACGACAGTTGCGAGTATCTCAAACTGGCCAAACGTCAGAAAACTTTATTCATCCTGCAGAAATCCGATGAGCTATGAATCTCTTTTTCCACAAATGTCCAGAAAGTTACGACAACAATCTTATGCAGGACCTTAGAACAAAAACAACGTTTTGAGGTTCCTGCATAATCTCTCACGAGTAAATAAAAGAGTGTCACGTGACGTGGGTTGACGCTTTAAAAAAAATTAACCCGTAAAAACAAAGTTTTTCACTATAAATCCTTTATATGCGTGGCGGCTACAGTCCTCTCGTCCTCTGGCTTGAGATGGCTGCCACCTATGGGTCAGATGATTGCATGCCAGCATTAAGCAATTGGTAATGAAATATAATATTTTTGTCCTTAAAAGTGTAAAATTTTTAAAAAAAAATTTCACGAACATTAATTGTCACGCAAAACGAGTCTGTGTGGAAAATGTCAGCTCGATTGGATCACGGGAAGTGGGTTAAAAAACGACCGAAAGATTTGCACGGTCGTAAACAAGCAAGCAAGCGCGCAAGTGAACTTAATATAAAGGATTTAAAAACACCACAATTCAGCTGCCAGTAGAATATTAAACAATATATAATTGGACAGCTTAAATAGCTTTAAGATTGCTTCAGCTGTACACTGTCTATTTCAAACAATTGCCTATGTGCGTACGCTTCAAGCAGATAATAATTTTTGTTATGTTTATAAAATTACTCTCCACGTACAAACACATTAAGTATTTGCCGCAGGATTTCATTAAAACATCCAAGTTTGTTTTTCTTGAAACCAGATACGAGAGAGGTATCCAGGAAAATGATCTGCACAAAGGATATTTCATGTCAGGGAGGTAATTAGAATTATTTGTAAAATGCTCATTTCAATGGAGGAAATATGTTTAATGCATTATATGACAATTTTCTTTTTAAAAACCTGTGAAAATATCCACTCACATTTTGCATAGGTAATAAAGATAAAGATACCCTGTCTAGCCTTCAACAGACAGTTGGGGCAAGTGCTCTCAGCGAGAACATTTGAAGGCCAGCACGGCACACGAGGGGGGAGATGTGGCAAACGCCACGCCCGGCCGCTTTTGTCTCCCCAAGTGCTGACGTTTACACAACGAACCAGGTTCTCATTTAAGGCTGAGTCCACCTAGGAGAAGCTCAGGATCAGGTTAATATATTCGCCAATGTCATTGGTCATGATCCGGAATTGAACTTGGGTTGCCGGGTACCTAGAGCAGTGTGCTGGGCCACTGCACCACCGCTCCCTATTTAATATTTATATATATATAAACACAGTATAACTCACTTATGATGATCTGGTGGTTTTGCAATTTCAGGAAATCTCCTGTGTAGGCTTTTTCATTAATTTTATTAATTTAAACATTTTTTAAAATGCATTTATATTCCAATATTCTTTACTGATCAAAGCTATTTCTCTTAAAAGCCCACGGTGAGCTGAGGTTTTAAATCAAACCCTGATGTAATATTCTTCCTTTTCTTATTATATTATTTATTATTACAAGAGTCAATCGCTTTATTTTAATAACCAACAAATATTCCCTTTCAAAATCCTCAGTGTGAAAAAAGTCCAAAGGCACTTCGAAATACCATTATATTTTAAATATACAGACTCACGAGCCAATAAAACATTTATGGGATTGACAGAAACCACGATGTAAACAATATGGTACTCACAGACAAGGAATTAGCATCGTACGTTCAATCAGAATATCGTAGGTGCAGCACAATTTCAGTGACTCGTCACGGATTCACGCGACAGAAAGTTTGCAACTACCGAAAGCAAAGCGCCCTCACCTCTGTGGCCACCGTTCACCCATACGAGCCACCCAGGGGCTGGCTGGCGGGCACCACGCCTGGCCACCTTTGTCTTCCCAGTGTTGATGTTTACACACTGCACCAGGTACTCATTTGAGGCTGAGCCCACCTAGCGGAGGCCCAGGACTGGTTCAGATAATCGCCACTCATGTTGGCCGTGAGCGGGAATCCAACTCGGGTAGGCGAGGTTCGTAGCGTAGCGCACTAACTGCGACACGACTGCTCCCCACCACTCCCCACCACTCCCCATACACACACAAACATACTCAATCTGCCAAGGTAATGCTCTAGCTCTATAATAAACTCTCCTTGATATTTTCTAATAAAACAAACAATAGAGGGAAATCACAGTGGCGTAAACAACATTTAATATTTCAAAATAACTTATTCGCACAACGTTTTAAGTCCAAAGTCACCTCTGCCTAAGAATGTTCAATACCCACAGGGGATAATGGACGCCCATAATGTTGACTTGGCAAGTTTGGAAATATATTCCAGTCAAAAACAGCCGCGTAATATAATTTCGACTGCCAAATTAAGCGGAGGGCACCTTAGCGCTGAGCTTGGGAGTCATTGTTCAGCCCTTGGGGCACGTGGGGGTTTAAGACAGTGGCCGTGTTACCGGCCGCTCCAGCTTTTCTTGGCTCCATCTCTAAGGAGGGGGTTCCAGTATCTCAGCCGCAGCTCCAGGTTGGTTCCAAAAGCCCCTGCTTCAGGCTCTTTCACTTTGCAAGCCGAAGATGTCACAGTGCGATGTGGTGGTGGATTGATCACGGCTGATGATGTTTTACCGCGGCCTTATGCCAATTTGTTTACAATTGACTTCATTTTGGGCAACTTCTCCATTGCTGCTACTCGCCTAATCTGGTCACTTTACTTTTAAGTAACGGCATTCGAACTTTTCTTGTAAATTCAGCATTTCCATGAGCTGTATTCGAATTGGTATTTAACTAGAGTTAGATGCAGTCTGGGCTGGTTAAAAGTCAAATATATATAAATATTCTGTTGTGTTCCAAGTGACTTCATGTGACCCTTGCTAAAGAGGCAATGCATGACGTGTCTCAATGGGCCTTCATGGCATCTCGTGATTAAACGAAGGACACTGCCTGAAACACGAGCCGAGCTGGATCGGTGTTTGCGGTGGCTATTGCACTGTGCTCCGAGCCCGGTCACCGGATTGCGATCCTGGCGTAGCTTTTCGTGGTCGTGCCACAGATCTCCCCGATGCATCTTCGGGATGCACCCGCGCTTCGCTCTGCACGATGCCCGACGTCCGTTACTTAATCTGCCAGCCTCATCGAGCTGAACGCAGAACGTCTTCACCGGACAACACGCAGTACAACAGCAAACAGCACCGGAGGACTGTGTTGTCATTGTTATTATTGCTATCCACTGTATGTGTATGTATGTTGAACTTCTTGGGCACCATATTCCTGGTTCTTTCGGTAAAGTCACGTAGAAGGGAAAAAAAAACAATAAAATTATCACGACGTTTCGGCCACAACGCAAGCAGCCGTCCTCAGGTGAAGAACAGAGCTGTCGGAAATACAGCGTCCTAATGAACACCGCTAAGCTTGGCAGCGTATTTTAAGCTGGGTGGGAGGAGCAGAGAGCCTTGACAAAGGAGTTTTCATATCAACAGAGGAATTTAGCATGTTGATGACAAATGCAGATATGGGGTTAGTCACTCCTTGTGGAATGTGTAGGCCGTGGGGGGTTTCAAAGTGATATTATGCTAGTGTATTATGTAGGATTAGCAGTAATAAAGGAAGGGAAACTTTTTATAATTCTAAAGAACTGCAAATACCCTACTACCATACAATAAACCAATGTGAAAAAACTAAATATGAATCCCTGCAGTCACGAAAGCTTTAAATCGAAAAATTATTGGGCACCGTGGTGGCGAGATGTTATGGAAGAGGTCGTAGGATTGATCCTGATCCTGGCGCCGACTGTATATTTGGAGTTTGCATGTTCTCTCCGTGGTCGCGTGGATTTTTCTCCAAGTCCTCCAGGTTTTCCCTCAAGATTTGGAATCAACAATCGTTTCGAGTATTTGGCTGCTATAAGTTTCCACACGATAAGCCACTTCGTTGAGCTATCATTTGTGGCCAGGTGGCTTCTGAAAATGAGCTTTATAGCTCAGTGGGCCTTACGTGGGAGAATAAAGTAGTTTAGCTTAGTACGTGGCCAACCGTGCTAATCGGAGGTGCGCAGGAAGGATAACAAACTAACCACAAAAAGTTGAAGGCGTTCATAGAGAGAGAACATTTTTATAATTAACACTTTGCATAAAAAAAATTGGCTCAGTGGCCTTGTGGCTGAAGTGCACCCTCCAGGGGACGATGCAGCTGTCCCAGTTTCCATTAAACAATAATAACCCTGCCCTGTTACCCTTTCTGCATTAACACGGAGAAGTATTCAACTAAATTATTTTCTGTGAAAATCGAGAAGTCCTGACAAAGGCCAACACAATGGGACTGCGCAACATTACTCGCCATTGGAAACCGTGGCTGTGTTTAGAGCAAAAGTGTTCTCAAACGATAATGGAACACACGCACACACACACTCTCTCTCATGCTCTTACCTCGGTCACATTGAATGGCTGTCCCACATTTTACTCGAAAGAGGGTTATGCAACCGGACTGCGTGGATAAATGTAACCACTGTCAAGCCCAGAATTTATACAGAAGTGTAACTGAGATGAGCCCATTTATATCAGTGCTCAGTCATATCACTCTCTTGTGCATTCTATACCGAGGTTGAACGTCTGAATCTAACCACAGCCAGGTTTTGTCCAAAATTTCCAAAGCCAAATGTGCTGGGTCAAGCCGAAATCCAGTGCTGGAGACAGGGCCAGTGGATCATGCCATGTGCCTTTAACTACCTAGCATTTTAAAGCTAAACGTAACTTCCGAATTGCTTAATTGGGTTATGAGAATCGTTCTTCAACGTACCAATGAGCTGGTACGATATTCATTGGCGGGTTAAAAGGTTGTACACGTGACAATTTCATTGGTTCGGCTGTGTCGGTTGATGGGAGGGTTATGCAACAAATATTTGGCCAGATGATTACATGACCTACCTCAAAAATCTATTATGAATCAGATGGTAGGATGCTAGGGATTGCATGCAAGGATAGGGCAAACAACTTGGTAGTTTGGACTAGAATGTTGCAGGACAGCATTGTAGGTGTAACCACAAAAAGTAGAGACACGTAATGAAAATCAGCGAAACTTCCCTGGGTAAAAACACATGACATTACTGTATTATGACACAATTATATACTTCAAGTTACGATTCACGAAGGGCACCAATACAGATGAATTGCACGATGAATGCTGATGCGTTATCATGATCGAGGTGGGCAGGTTGCAAAAGATAGGCATTGTTGTGGCACCCAGAGGTCACTGGCCAAGGGGATGGCCAAGAGATGGAGAGCAACTGAGAGCGGACCTTGACGACCTGGTAGAAGACACAGAGAAGAACCTGAGTGATGGCACGCAACGGTGGCATCAACGCCATTGGCCACGAGGCTGTGGTTAAATAAAGCAACGTTTGCGGTTACTACGTCTTCTCTCGTACGGTACGGTGGTCAGCGACGTGGCATGTTGATGTCGAGGCTGGTTAACAAGGCGATGCCGTGAATGCCTGAGATGCTGTTGCTGGCGAATTATCGGAATTAACGAAATGGGTGTTGTTGGACCGATGTTAGCACCATTAAGAAATAGGGGAAGCAATCCACAAACAACTGCGGGGTCTCGTGGAAGGAAGGCAGCGAGAGCGATGAGAGGTATTGGTGACATCAACGGCACTGGCTTCGACTGGACATGCATGGTAACTCGTTCCAAGGATTGGCTTTAAACGCCGCGTGTTCTTTGGCAGAAATTGCCACAGTGATGCGGCGTGGCAATTGCAAGCAACATACTGATCGAGGAAGCGGCAGTAAGAGGCTTGAAGTGCGGCTCTTAAAACATTTCCTCGTAGTGAATGCAACGCGATGACTAAATGCGCACACGAAGCGGACAATAACTGATGTTTGTTCCTGGGAAGGTTGTTTCAGCCATGCGCCCAGGGTAACGGAAGGATGGCTGCATTTTCCTGTCCCTGCTCACTAAGTGCCATTACAGGGGATGAAATGCACCCTTATTCCCGGTCAGCGCTTGCAAGAACTCAGCTGAATACAGGTCACGGCACGCTGCGTATGGATGTGAACTATCGAACGCTTCCCCCTGTAGAGATTCTGTGAACGACACTGGGCCTTACGCCGGTTACAGGGCAGTCTCCACGGCGCCTGAAGGTCATTTCTCCCTGCCCCGAGCGTGAAGCTATAGGCCGATGGGAGCCGCTGTTCACACGACCACCTGGTGGCGGAGGTAACTGTGGTAAGGAAATTCTGCAGCGTGGGTTGACACGATCCGGGTGGAAGGGTGAGGAAGCGGTGTTGAGCTCACCATGCTGCTTAACGAGTGCTGCAGATGAATTTCTTTTAGCTATGATACTCAACCTTTTATGAAGTTTTTATGAAGCTGCAGGAATTAATCAGTAACGAAAATACACACACGGATTTGTAAATATTTACATTTTTACAAATCTTATTGGAATGAGCCAAGTTTGGGTGCGGTCTTAAATACGGGGGCCAAATATCTCAGCGGGCTGACATCTGGTTTGAGCGACGCGGACGATTGCAGTGACTGGTGCCGTGGTGACGAGATGTTAACTACCTCGCCTGGTATGCAGGAGGTTGGTGGGTTCGATCCCGACCGTGACGCAGAGGTCGCAAATGGGTTTTGATTTCTTACCCGTACCCGTACCCGGCCGCACCAGGGTCGCAAACGGGAACCCGTACCCGGCCGGGTATGGGTAGCCGGGTATCGGGTAGGGTACGGGTATTGGGTACCCGATTGCAACCTCTGCCGTGACGCCTGCTGCTGTATATTTGGAGTATGCATGTTCTCTCTCCCCGTGGTCGCGTGGATTTTTTTCCTCGGGTTTTATTCCTCCACGTTCAGAATCAACAACATGCATTTGGAGTGTTTGGCTGCTTTACATTTCCACGTGTTAAGCCACTTGTGTCAGTTATACATTTGTGATGGCGAGGTCACTTCTGAAAAACAGTTCTCGAGGTCAGTGGGCCCTACCTGGTGAAATGTCGTTCAGCTTAGTAATGAGTATACTAAACGAAAAACTATTGCATTTTAGCAGGTAAGGCCCACTGAGCTATATAGTTATTTTCAGAGGCGACCTGGCCACAAATGATAGCACAACGGAGTGGATTATTATCGCGTGAAAGTTTATAGCAGCCAAATACTCTAAACGCATGTTTCTAAACGTGGAGGGAAACACCAGAGGACCCGGAGAAGAATCCTTGCGACTACGGGGAGAACATTCAAACTCCAAATATACAGCCGTCAGGGCCAGGATCGGACCCACGACCTCCTGTATACACGGTGAGGAAGTTAACATTTTGCCACCTCCAAAGGCCGGAGACACAGAATATGAACAACAACAGACTGAAAACAAAACCACCATCGCCAGCAGAGCGTCACACTGGCAGGCTTTGGTTAAGCCGAGCTTAAATAATTGGGAGATTCACACTTGCAGTGGCTACAGTATCAGCTTGCCAACCCAAACACCTCTAAGCTAAACGCATTGCAATTCAAAGAGCACAGTCTGCTATAGTTGGCAACTTCATCTCTCAACACTTCAATACGACGGCTGTCTGTAAAGTGTTATTATTTTCAACACACTAAAAAGTAAAATACAAACAGGACGTTTTACTCGTTGAGCAAGTGGAGTCTGCACGTGGCACATTCTTGGTCAATTAACATTGAACCGTCAACAATTGCAGACTGCGGAGGAGTTTCTCTCGGCCAGGGGTCGGCAGCCAAGGCAATAGCAACAAGAGGCATTTGTTTTCGAATTCGGAAAAAAAGAAAAATCCCTCAATATTTCAAGAGCACGGGCTGAATACAAGACGGTCCTCAATAAACAATACGAAAAAATAACATCATAAAGCGGTTCTGAAGAAACAGGTCACAGTATACGTCCATGCACTTAGGCAGTGTACATATCAGGCCACGTAACGGTAACGAGATGGCATCCAGGTTGGGCGTCCACCAAGGGGATGGAGTGATGAAATAAGTCCGTGTGCAGGCGCTAGGTAGTATTATTAGACCCAAGGACTGAAAGCTGGCGATGCCTTGTCCAGCAGTGGATTGACCATGGCTGATGATGACTGATGTAACACATTGCAATACAATGTACATATAAACTATATATGGCGTATACATACAACTGTATTTCAAGACCGTACAGAAACAGCCTTGCCACGACAGTGTTATGTTAACTACCTCTCCTGGTATACAGGAGGTTGTGAGTTTGATCCCGACCCTGGTGCCTGTATATTTGGAATTTGCGTGTTACTCCCTGTGGTCGCGTAGATTTTTCTCCAGGTCCTCCGGTTTTTCTCTCCACATTTAGAAACACGCGTTTTGAGTATTTAGCTGCTATACATTTCCACGTGATAAGCCACTATGTTGAGCTGTCATTTGTGGCCAGGTCGCTTCTGAAAATCAGCTTCATTGCTAAGTGGACTTTAAATGGTAAAACAGAACTCGTTTTTAGTTGACTTTAGAAACAGCGGGACGTGCATAAAGACTACATGTCATCCTATCGGGACCATCCTCTGACACAAGGTGATATTCACTATGAGTGTTATGAATGGAAATTCACTTGTATGAATGGACCACTGAATAAATGAGATCACAGCCCAAGGAGAGCATATTACGTTTTTGGGTTAGATCGCGTAAATTTAAATGTGTCGTTAAACCCACCACCACCTGACACAGCCAATCAATGGCGGAGCCAGGATTTTCAGGTAGGGGGGGCAACCCCTCCAGCAATGAAAAATGATAGAGGAGTTGTTAATAAGTAAGGACTTGTCCCTTGTTTTTTATTCGACGCATGTGTGGCAATGGCGCAGCCATCGATCGAGGGTAGAATTCGAAGCGCGTGTGATCGGCATCGCGCTCGCTGAAGGTGAATGCTTTCAGGGAAGTGTACTGTATACGCAACTGCGCACAATTCTGTGAGCCACTTATAACTGCTTTGCCATTACTTATTGCCAATTATGAACTCAGACTATTGTCCTATCATCTCATAGAGTCCCTGGCACATAATAATGTGCTACACAGTGGCAGTAGGGGTCGCAAAATGCCGATTTATTACGAATAAACCCCAATGATCCGATCGAATTTAGGGATTTCGATCGAATAATTTGGGGGGCACGTGCCACACCCCACAACCCCCACTGGCTCCGCCAGTGCAGCCAATTAGTAAGGTTTGTCACGTAAACAGAACATGCCAATTCGTTACGAGTACAGCACACCGGTGTGTTGGAGTGTAAATCCACAACATTTACGTGACAAACTTTACTAAATGGCTGTCGGGCGGTGGCGGGTTTTAACGACACATTTATATATTTACGCGATCTACCCCAAAAGAACCTCTATTATGGTTCATATACACTGTTGGTATCGTAGCGGTCTGCCGTAGCGGACATCATGTACAAGAGGGTTAAAATGAACACCAATGTGCCCAAACCATAATTCATTTTGTTTTACTTTACATCCACGCCGAGTGTGCACGCTGTGGTATCTGACAACACGCGCGCAACATTGAACGTCACACACGCCTGCTCCTAAGTGGAAAACACTCGACTATAACATCAAAATAAAACATATAACAGGTGACGTTTCTGGCAATGCCCCTACTGCATAGAACATACAATCAATGCAGAAGAGCCATTGCCCGAAACGTTGCCCATTATATAATTTTCCTTTTAAGGCCGTACAAAGTGCTATTGGCGGATGTGTTGATGTTTTCGTTACTTGTGCTCGTACACACTGCCAGTGCATCATCACCGCATGTACGTTGAACTTCTTTCGCACCGTACGTAGCCAACCGTGCTAATGGAAGGTGCGGCGATAAGGACAACAAACTAAACGCAAAAAGCAGTTCTAAAGAAATTAGTTTTCAATTTAGATGATAAAATGCATAACTCCACTGGCTTCCTAATAATAATAATGTGTAAACTTGTGAAAGGGCAACATCTAATGTTGTGTGTGGTTTGTGTGGAAGTGAAGGCCACCAAATAGAAACTGTGCTCAAATGTTCCGATTCCGTCATTGATTTCTACAACTAAAAACAAACAGACGTGTGACAAGTAATCCACATCTCCGGGGCAGAGAAAATCTTCTTAACAGTTGGATTGATTTCCGGGGGCCCAGAAACCAAAGCGGCGCATCGAAGCACCAGCATGCCCTCCGATAAAACCTTGATGATTACTGCTAGGAAGAGCGTCCTGGCAAAACTGGTAGAAAAAATACATGAACCCCCCCCCCCCTGGAAGCAGTAGCAGCATTACACCCTCCTAAGCACTCCCAGGAACGGGCCATTTAAGCCACAAGCTTAAGGGAAGGAAGTGGGATTTCGAGGCCAGATGGTTCCCAATCTTACCGAATCCGGCGTGGAAGGTGCGCATGGTGGGGGGTGTCAGGGGGAGGAGGTGTCGGAGGGAGGGGACGGATATTGGATGTTAACCACTCCACCGATAGACGTGGGGTAACCACTGCTCTGCGAGATTCATATCAATGATAAGTTTACTTCGGGAGGTTTTGTTTTTGTACCCCTCCCCGACCACCGCACCCACCACCTCACTTTTGTGTATTTTATTTCTCCCTTCCCTTCCCCTTACAAAAAACGCCGTGCTCTCGCCTGTAGTAGGGTAGCGAGCACATTTCCCTCCCTTTCCCCTACCGCGTTCCGGGATTTTGTCCGCGGAATCTCTTTGCCCCCCCCCGCCTTAAACCTTCTTATCACTCGTGCTCTGTACTGGGCTGCTTTAATATAAAATAAGAATAAATGAAAACTACTACATTTCTGGCATAAAATGAAAGACAGAATGTGCTTCACAGGTCTCAGAGGAAAGCGTTCACGTGATGACCATGTGTGGTACGTGCAAGCGTGTGGCCACATTTTAACGCGCTCACGGCCTTTCCTCTCACAGCAGCACAGCCAACTACATCAAGGATACGCCACTTTACAAGTGTAAGACGACTCTTGTGGAATCGCTCCTTTAATTCACTTATTCCAGTTCACAAGCACTCCCCGTTGCTGGCAGGCAACGGGAAGTGGGCAGACAGACCGCAAGAGACGCGCCGCCACGTGGCACTCGGAGCCCCGCTCGCGCGTGGCCCCTCTCTTCCTTCGATCCTCGTCTGACCACGTGTCGTTCATCTCTCCCCTTATTTAATGCCTGGGTCACGTGGTACGCTCCAGCCAATCCTTAATAGCCTGTGCTGAATGTTCCAGATTCCCCATCAACTCCCGGGACCACGCCCCTGACTTGTCTTCCCATTGGCTGAGGCCAAGACCAGCAGAACCAATCACCCTAGCTGATATCCCTTGATCACGCCAGGGCCATGCTCCCAGGCTCTCCCCCCATTGGCTGTCAAGCAGGACCGGCAGAGCCGATCACCACGTGAGCCGGACATAGGCTCTTATTACACAAGTTTACAGCCATAATGCGATGACTGGCAGACGCCTGGGTCAAGTTTCAGATAAATAAATATATTTGAGTCGTAAATGTATGTTCTTGTGTCGCTCTCAGGCGGAAAGTTATTTTTCTTTCAGCCTCTGCAAGAAATAAATTGGATACCTTGTCATACTGAATAGCAATACCTCCAATTAGCATGGTCAGCTACGTATGGTTCAAAAAAAGTTCACCATACATAAAACACGCCGCCATCTGCAACCCCGCACACAATCTCTAGAAGCTGGGCCTCCATTTCACCCTCTGCCTCCCTTGAGTTGTTCAAGCTTCGATATAATCTGATGAAATATCCCAATATGAACCCTGAGGGTCCACCCGAGTGAATGGAATTATGGGGCCTACTCTTCGTTGATGGCTATGATGTGAAAAAACTAAAAACTAAACTAATTTTACCAGATGAAGCTCCACTGAGCTTCATAACTCTTTCTCAGAAGCGACGTGGCCACAAATGATAGCTCAACAAAGTGGCTCATCGCGTGGAATTTTTGAGCAGCAAAATACTCTAAGCACGTGTTTATAGATATGGAGGGAAGGAGGACTCGAATAAAAATCCATGCACACTCCAAATATACAGCAGGCGTCAGGGTCGGGATCAAACCCAGAACTTCCTGTATACCAGGCGAGGTATTTAACATCTCACCACCTTGGCGCCCACAATATGTTAATATTCTCTTTGTTAAACAAATAACATTTACTTGACTTGGCTGTCTTTTCACACCAAACCTTTGCAATGCTTTATAATATTCTTCCTCTCCGTTGAAGAGATTTCATGATTTTTTTAATAAGCTATATCTCAAATGTAAGATACATTAGAAATGCACAGCCCTGCTATGACTTCCATGGCTAGAGGGAGCTCTAGAAAGTCCCCTCTCGAGGCTATGTTTTGGCCTACTCTTCCATGCTGACCTGGGTCAACAGAGGCAGTAGGGGGGATTTGACAAACTCGCACCGCCGCTTCAACTGCTTGAGAAGCCAAATTGAACCGGCGACCTCGGCAATGCAAGTCCGGTGCACCGACCATTCGACCACTGGCAGCATCCCTCAACTAGAACAGCGATACAATTGATCGTCTCAATGCCACCACCACATCGAGTCCCATTTCCTCCGTGCTCCTTGCTAAACACAACGACTCTCAATGCAGAGCTAAAACAAACCGCGTTGTACGCCCGAGTAGAGATTCGTAAAAAAAAAAACCCCACGGCAGCTATAAATAAATCTGAGTTGCTAAAAGCCACAGGCGGTGTTGTTCAAGGCTTGAACCAACATCGAAAGTTGCGCGTTTTCATCTCTCTTGACATTTCATTGAGAAAAAAACGGAAGCAAACGCTTTCGAGTACAGGGCGACAAATACTCGTGAAAATTTCCCAACGGAAGCACTTGTGCAAAGTGGACAATTACGGCGCCTAATTAGATAACGGATGAATCACGGAAGAGCACCCAACAGGTCGTGCCGAGGCAGGGCAGCAAGCTCGTGGCGAAGCCGCGTCACCTGCTACACTCATTTATTTTCATCGACGTGGCCTGCACTCAAATACCCTCGGGAGGAAATTCATTTAAATCGGGTGTCTCAGCTGTGGTATATTTTATTTCTACAAAATAAAACATTGTATATTTTATGGTATATTTTTTATTTTATTTTTACAAAATAAAATATACCACAGGTTGTCCCTGTGCACGAACTCAAAACCCCGTGGGATGATGAGAGAAAAAAAGAGGGCCCGGTTAACTGGATGCCCAAAGCTGCCCTGCAAATAATAATTCAGTTGCGTCTCCCCCCACGCTGGGACGTGCACACGAAGGGGGTGAAGTCCCGCACGTTTTGCGTTACGTACGTTATGTTTGTATGTTGAACTTCTTTCGCACCCTACGCATGTATGTATGTATTGGTGTTGAACTTCGTTTGCACCGTACGTAGCCAACCGTGCTGATCGGAGGTGCTAACTAAACACAAAAAGCAGTTGTAAAGAAATGAGTTTCCAATCTAGATGAGTTAAAAGTGCATAGCTCCCAGTGGCTTCCTCATATCGGAAGGAAGAGAGCATTCCAGACGGCCGATTTCGATTTGAAATCGATTAATCGTTCAGCCCGAGTTCGTCGCGGCGCTCCACGGAGACGAAAGCTCCGTCGCCCTCACGGACTCTGAACCGTATCACCAGCCATGATCAATCCACTGCTGGACAAAGGCCATCCCTCACGATCCCGGGGTGCAATTAATGTACCCGGCACCTGCACACGAGCTCATTCCATTGTTGAATCTCTCCCAGTGGTCGTCCACTGGCCTGCCACTCCATCATTATTCTTGACCGTGGGGCAATGGTCCCCCGTTATCGACGTGTCCTGCTTGCTTTAATTAACACGTTGAAACGGTGTCATTAACCCCCATGTGTCCTCGAATCCAACGCAATTCCAAGCATGCATTGTGCATTTTTTTCTTGCTTTTTGAAAAATGTGCATAAAAACAGTGAATTGCACGCTGGAAATCACTAACTTTACTTGTTTGAATCACATCCGGGATCACGCTTACAACAGAGACCTGTCTCAATGTGTGTCAACTATCCTCCAATACTTTATAGACCAGCGTGAAGTACGTTCGAACAGCTCTGATGGGCAATATGGCTTGGGGAGGCCCTCATCCAGCAGGGGATTTACTAAAGGGCTGTATATGTACATGACTGTTCGAACCGAAAAAACACAAATATCTTCTGCTTATTTGTTAATGGTGTGTATGTATGTTCAACTTCTTTCGCACCGTACGTAGCCAACCATGCTAATCAGTGGTGCGGGGGAAGGACAACAAACTAAACACAAAAAATTGTTCTAAAGAAGAGCGTTCCAGACGGCCCACAGAAGCGCATCTAAAAGCGTGCGATGCGGCAACCATGTTTTTATATGGCTAGTCAATAGCCGCTGCGATGACGACTGCAGTTTGCGTGATGATTGATAGTCCTTGACGAGATCACCAAGATATTGTAGCTTATTGTGGCAAGCGCTTCGTGTGTAATAAACGTGACCTTGTAATGTATTTGTTTGGCAACCGGAAGCCGATGCAGCTGTGGCGAGCGCTGAACGCACACGGTCGGAACTCGCAGTGCCCATCACGACACGTGTCAAATAATTTTGTACGCGCTGGAACTCGGTAACGGTGCTTGTGAGCCGTTGCCAACTCGGCAGCATTGCCAAGTAACGTGTTCACATGGACGCCGTTCGGTTATCCTGCGAGCACAGCTTCAATACAATTACTTAGGGCACTATTTGAGCGTGTGTGAGCTAAAGCACCAGAAGCTGGTGAGTTAAACACATTGTGAAAAGAAAGTATTACAAAGGCATCGATTGCATCGTCATCACTGCCCGCACGCGGAGCATTTTCTTCACCAAGTTTGGCCTCGAGCGACACAGCGCGCACACGTTAATAATAGCCCCTTCCGTGTGACAATATTTAATATATGAAAAAAAAAAGACGTTTTACCCTTTCTGGCAATATAACAGTAGGAGGTTTTAAGATGTTGAAACTCCAAATAGCTTTTGCAAGGAATCAAATCTGCATTAACCACACGTACATGTGGTGAACCTGCAAACAAACTTGCTCTGATCATATATGCATTGTCTTTGCCACTGATTGGCCTACACGAGGGACAGCAGCCTTCTTTTCAATGCATACATGATCAGAGCATGTTTGTTGCCATGTTCACCACGAGTACGTGTGGCTAATGCAGACATGATTCCTTGCAAAAGCTATTTGGTGTTTCAACATCTTAAAACCTCCTACTGTTGTATTGCCAGAAAGGGTCAAACCTATTCTTATTTTTCATACTTTGATACTGGCAAAAAAAGTCCCATGACAATATTTAATATTTAATATACTTTGCCTTGGGTGTACACAATTACGCTGATGTGTGTCAAAAGCATGCATTCGGCACGGGCAGTTTGTCTTGCAATATTATTTCTTTTGGAAATGGAGTTCTTTCACAAGATATGTATTTTATGTTATAATTCTTGGGTTTTAAATGAGGCAATGAAACAACGGTTGAATGTGTTTTTTTTTCCACAGGAGAGGCGCCACCCCCAGCCCACGTATGTAAAGATACGATACATTCGTAAAAATGCGTAACGGGTTTCTAGGTTCAGCGACATGGACGGAGTTCCCACTGGGCATCTGTGAAACTACTGAACATCTGTGAAAAGGAGCTTTTTAGCTCATCGGATGTGCGTGTATGGACACGTTCGGTAGTGTAGCGGTTATCGCGCTGCTCTATGAACCCGGTGACCCGAGTTCGATTCCCGCTCACGGCCGAACACCGGTGACGAATATCTGAACCGCTTCCGAGCCTCTCCTAGGTCGACTCGGCCTCAATTGAGGACCTGGTGCGGTGTGTAAACGCGGCCAGGCGTGGTGCTGGCCACCCACCCCCTCGTGTGCCATGTCGGCCTTCATAGGTGCTACTCGTTAACAGCACTTGCCCCAACAGTTTGTTAAGGCTACACGGGAGAATCTTTGTCTTTGTTTTGCGCATATCCACTGCAGCCCATTCCTTTGGAACAGCTTCAGACACAAAACTATTTCAAGACGGTTGCACGGATGGTGGCAGGGTGAATAATTAACATTTGAAGAGATCAGATATGCTCAGCTGCAGACACGAAAGTAAACTCAAAGTATGATTTATACAACGGATGTTACATTTTAATTGCGTGCATTATACGCTCCATTGTGGTTGTGAAAGCGGGACGATTACAAAGACCCTATGAAGCGAACTCGAAGCAGCAGAAATGTGGCTTTAAGAAGAATGATGTTTATCGTTTCGCGGACAGGCAAGATGAGCAACATGAATGCGTTATGGAGAAAAGTTGGCCACACAGCAAGAAAATTCATACGATTAGATTAGCCAAAGGCAGGGTAATATATTCCTCGAACACGTCACGAGAATCCAGGAGACCGAATGTAACGTTTTGTCAGATAAAACTACACGCACGAGAAGCAAGGAACACAACAGTGAATTAAGTAGACAAGCAATTTGAACCGTTGGCTACAACTGCGATGACTAATCGAATGCAAAGTTCACAACTATGACGGACAGAGCCAAAAGGAAGGAGGCCACGATCGCCAGTGCCTTTGAGAAAGGACACGGCCTCACGTAGCGGGGGAGATGGGCTCACACACGTGACTACTGCCACGCAATGTCGGTGATGTTTTTAGATCTAAAATGCTCATATATAGTATTAGGTTGTATTTTGTATCGTGCACAATTTGATGAAATGTTTCGTGAACGAGGTAGGATTAATCCGATTTACCTGCTTGCCCGTGCGTCAAATGTGTTCACGAATTAATTATTTTACAGTGAAGCCAATGGAATTGTAATAAACCTTCTCGAGACGGCTCTTGGAATCAGTCCTTTATTTACCACTTCCACAGTTTACACTCACACTCCCCGTTGCTGGCAGGCAATCCACCCAGTGAATGCACACACACACGGGCTGGTTTTATCGCTCCATCTCCTCGGTGCGAGTCCTCTCTAGAATGTATTCCATTCCTGGATGACCGCTCCATCGTTATTCTTGACCAGTGACCTTTAACCCTTCGGGACATGAGGTGTCCCTGCCCAGGTCCACTTACGGTTAACAGCATGAATTCTGTCATGAATCTGTGTACGGGACTCTAAATCCACGTGCTCCTCTCTCTGTCCCTCCATGGAATTCGAAGCATGGCTCTCTCCATGCTTCTATGCCCACTTTTCCAGTTTGTTCGATTTTGATGCTGATAATGACCAAGTTTCTGTACCAATTGTTTTAGCAGGTAGTAAGCACTGATACAAAAAACAAACCTTACTCTTTCGGCACATTGGTACCTTACATGCAAGTATTTCATATCACACACATGTATTGAATATCGAATACATATACGCTAGATGCTTTGAATTTGATAATGCTGGCACGAGAAATATTACCACGATTGTAACAATGCGGTCTCCGTTAAGAGAATCAGTGTCGATTTGTGCCGGTCACAATTTAGTAGCGCGCGTCACTCTCAGCGAGCGGTGTTTTGTCCTGGTAACATCCGGTTAGCCGAGCACGAGGGTGGAATTACGTTGGCAGGTCGCTGCTTCACTCAGGAATGTAAATTGTCCCGCGGAGTAAAAAAAGAACACCAGTTGTGCAATTTCATATGTATACAAAATTAAATCTCGTATTGTGTAGAGCTCCCGATATCAAAATCATACGCAACTGGATTGCATTATTTATGTAAACCATGGTTTATACTGCATATTACGAGATTGTTTTAGTATTTTACCAGGTAAGGCCCACTGAGCTATGTAGCTATTTTTCTGAAGCGATCTGGCCACAAATGATAGCTCAAAGAAGTGGCTTATCAAGTCAAAATGTATGGCGGCCAAAGAGTCTAAACGTAAGTTGACCCTAAATGTGGAGAAAAAAACCGGAGGACCTGGAAGAAAACCTATGCGACCACGGGAAGAACATGCAAACTCCAAATATACAGGCGTCAGGGTCGCGATCGGACTCACGACCTCCTGCACACCAGGTGAGGGAGTTAACACCTTGCCACTGTAGCGCCCATGAAAAGAACGTGCGTGAGTACACAACTTCTTGGAGGTGGTGGGAGCCCGATATTTGGGGATAGCAATACTTAGAGCGATGATGCTAATGTGCTGCTAAAGCGTCAATATTTGACACCCTCGCTTTTCAAAGACCCTCCGATTACAATCAAGTAATGGTTCAGTTCAAATGGCATTGTCATCATCATTATGACCGGCCATGATCTTATCCACCGCCGGATGAACGCCGACCTAAGCCATCGCCATCCCTCACAAGTATCGCAAATAGCGCATTCCACGGTCATCGCTCGTGCTTGTGCGCGAACGATGACCTTCCTTTCGGGCCTGTTCCTACCTTGGCTGCCATTCCGTCCCTACTCTCGCATTCCGTGGACAACATACCAGGTAAAAATGTATGCACCAAAAATGTGTCTCAGCAAAACAGTTTTGTTTGTTTGTTATGAGAGTTCCCAGACTGCATTATGTTTTACGACTGCGTAGGTTTCTGTGTCCTTGTGCTCTGGACTCTAGAGCTCTCCAAATATTTTTTTAAAAGAAATATCTTCAGGTGCTGGGAGCTTCCCGAAGAAGCTCCAAGCGCGTGGAGAGAAACGTCGGACGTCATGCCGAACAGCGAGCGCTAACAACCCGAAAATACATCGGAGTGCTATCATGCTAGACAACCTATTACACTTCCACTCCAATTGGCTCCCTTCCATCGTGTCCACCATCAGTTCTGTTGCATCAAAGTATTCCGAATCTGACAGCTTTTTTCGTCCGCCGCTGTATGAGGGAGAAGGTCAGAATCCAACCATTCTCAGGTGTCCATCTTCTTGGTTCTTTCGGTAAAGTCACGTAGAAGGGAAATAATAAAATAATAAAAATACAACATAATAAAATACAATTCTTACGACGTTTCGGAGAATTGTATTTTATTATGTTTTATTTTTATAATTTTATTATTTCCCTTCTACGTGACTTTACCGAAAGAACCAATAAGATGAATCCCTGCAGTCACGAAAGCTTTAAATCGAAAAATTATCAGGTGTTTAATGGCGCTATGTTTTGCGAACGACGTGACATAAATCAATTTCTCACGCACCTTAGTCACGCAAAACTCTGAAGACAGGGCCGTGTCAAAATGTTAGAATGGAATCCAAACGTCAATGCACGACAAATTAATTTGGCATATTTGACCCAGAGCTCATCAAAGCGGGGATCAATGTGGATCATCGGTGCCAGAGACGGCGCGGTGTGAATTGATGTCAGCTGCAAAGCGTGGTTTCCTCGCGGCGCAAAAATCTCCTCTCGAATAAGAATTAAATATTAAAAGCACTCAATCATCGATGCATCGCTTATTTAAAAACAAGTAAAAACACATTACTTTTAAACAAGATGTTTTCCATGCAAGACAACAATCACGGTACGCACACTCATGTTATCTGCATCAACGCACAGAGCAAATTAAGAGCCCTTTTCCGGATTCATAAAATGCCCGATACGCATCTCTTAAGATAGTTCAAATCGGATAATCTTTACAAAGTTAGGAACCATTTAGGCTCTTCTGCAAAGAGCTTGAAGTCAGCCCACTGCTGCATGATGCCTGTGCCATGCCGTTCATGAAGCACCGCTTTGCTGTATTTTACCACACTGGTAGAATGGTATGCAAGCGGATATCGATCACTGCCGATATTAACCAGAGCCGGGAATTGAACGAAGGTCATCTGAAGTCAAGGCCGCAGTGTGCTAACCGCTGCGCCACAACTCCCCGATGAAATGTAACGGCTACGTAAAAGTGTTTCACTTACTAGTTGGGATGTCACCCAATTGGCTGTCCCAGTGCTCGGTGACAGGTACACAGCTCTCTATGCAACCCAGCCACATATTGCCGGGTTAATAGATTACTGCATTAATTTATCTTCGTCGCTGTGGTCATTAATCATTTTCAACAATAAGCGATGACAGCATTGTTTAAGCAAGTACGCTCTTATTTACCACCGGAACCTGGCTCTGCTTGACGTCGGATATGTTTTGACAGGGAACAGCCAGGACATGGCCAGCTGTTCCCTGCCAACGCTTGCCAAATGCTGGGCTATGCATCAATGTCAAAAAAAGACATCTGACCTGCGGTATATGTCACAATTTAGTGATGAGTAATGCTTTTAGCTGGCAAGCACAACGTGCTGCGGAACATTTGTAACAACACACGTGGAATATCTACAACGTCCTCCTCTTCTTCTCCGGAGCTTAATTGACGCAATTTTGCACGAAGAAAATATTTACCAACAGTTCAGAGATCACAATTCTACTCGTCGGGGCGGCAGGGTGGCAGCACAATGGGGACGTTCACGCCTCACAGCAACAAGGGCCTGGGTTCGATTGCCGGCTCGGGTGCCGTTCTCTGTGGCGTTTGTATGTTCTCTCTCCCTGTTTTGCATGGGTGTCCCCTGCTTTCTCAGGTTTCCTCGCACACCTACCAACAGATCCGTACAATGTATTTGGTATTGGCCAAGTATGCGGTTTTGCCCTCCACAATTAGAAACATTCGTTTCAGATTATTTGGCTGTTCCGAGAAGTTCCCGCAAATGATAGAAGCCAGGTTGTTGAGTTATCGCGTGTGTCCAGGTCACCTCTGAAAAATAACTCATAGCTCAGTGAGCTTTACCGGGTAAATAAAAATAGTTTCGTTTTTGTTGAGTTTATCCCAATGTGAAAAGATTACCTGCCAATTAACTCAATTCGGATTATGCATAGCAACATCAGCCCTAACTCCTTTAAACGAGTCTTGAGACTCAGTGAGGATTCCATGACCTGCTACGTATGAAGACTACCCACTTACATACCCACTCACCCACGTATCTACCTACCTACTACCCACTCACATATCTACCGACCTATCCACCTACCCATCCACCTAGCTCAGTGTTCACCACAAATGGTTCAGTGCTTGCCACAAATGAACCACAATGCCTTGCTGATCTCATCAAGGAGCATACACCATCAAGCGAACTCTGGTCATCCTTGCGGCTTTTGGCTCGCCATCAAACAAAGACGGTCACTGCATCAATGCACATCTAGATGCGCTTCTGTGGCTGTCTGGAATGCTCTTCCTTCCGATATTAGTAAGCCACTGGAGCTATGCACTTTTAAATCAACTAGATTGGAAACGCATTTCTTTACAACTGCTTTTTGTGTTTAGAGTGTTGTCCTTCCCACGCACCTCCGATTAGCACGGTTGGCTGCGTACGGTGCAAAGAAGATCAACAACGTACACATCTACTCACATATCTACCTACCTATTTACTTGCCGACACACCCAACCAACTAAAAATTAACCTTTTTAAACCATATCAAATCAGGAATGTGGAATCTGGCAAAGAACGTGGAACAAAAACTGAAAGATGCATAAATAAGCGTGGAAAAATGAATGCTGGAAATCACACTGACAGGCACATAGAGGGGCAACACAGATACGACACGATTGCGGGTTAGAGGCAGCATAATGACGCTTAAGTGTGGCTTTTGGTAGGACCAACCCCAGGGATAGCAGCTGATTGACAAGACTGTTGCCGGAATGGCAGAATGGCTGGGTGCCGCGGTGGCGAGATGTTCACTACCTCGCCCGGTACGCAGGAGGTAGTGAGTTCCATCGCGACCCAGGCACCTGTACATTTGGAGTTTGCATATTCTCCCCGTAGTCGCGTGGATTTCTCTCCGGTTCCTCCGGTGTTTCCCTCCACATTTGGAATCAACATGTGTTTAGAGTATTTGGCTGCGATAAATCTCCACACTATAAACCACTAAATTGGAATATCATTTGTGGCCAGGTCGCTTTTGAAAAACAACTACATAGCTCCGAGGGGCCTTTACCTGTTCAAATAAAAAAATAGCTTAAGTTTGGCTAATGGTAAGAATGCGACCAAGAAAATCGCCACGGTGGAGGTGGCGCAATAAGATTAGCTCATCTGCATGAGAGAGATGGGATTGGAAATTACAGGGCTGTAACAGATGGCAATGATAGGCGAGGTCCTGCAGAGAGCAGTGGCTCCTGCTGCTGATAAAAATGATTCCTGTATATGATTACAATTACACGGTGGATTTAAAGGAAATTATTTTTGCAAGGTCGGCGTGGCCAACTTCCAATTCTGGAATGTATTTCACGTTCCAATTTGCATTTTTGTGATGCACACAATGATTCTAATGTACGGATTTTGACGGCAAGGCTTGACAAACTATTTATTTGCATACTTCTACTTTGTCCATAGATTCAGATTATAAAAAAATGGCGATTTTTCACCGTAACAATCAGCTCACAATGGCGTCTGTCACGCGGTCTTTTAATTAATTTCCAATTTGCTGCAAATGTCGCGCATTGATGACAAACCCCAGAATATCTGCACAGCGGTGAGCTTAAACCCATTGAACCGTTGCTTCACGGCTCACGAAGCCATCAAGTCCAATCCATTTTAGAAGACGCCCTCTGGAAATTCACAACAGACAGCTGTGTGTGACCTTTGGCCTTGTAATGTCACAATTGTCCCCCATGACTCAGTGTAAGTGCAGGTTTGACACCCCGAGCCGAGACACAGCACAACATAGACATTTCGATTAATGAAACGTGTATTCTTCCACGCATTCTCAAAGCCAAAAACTAGGACATTTAGACAAAAAATATATATAATTGATACTGCCCAAGCACAAATGAAAAAAAACTCAATACATTCATCAATATCACTGTGGTCATAAAAGGGAGGAAAAAATGTCAGAGTTGAAGTTGCTGGCTCTGACCATTCTTCATAGCACATACAGTCAATGCAGAAAGGTCATTTCCCGAAACGTTGCCAATTATATATTTTTCCTTATTCGGCCACAGACGATTTGGGCAGTGGCCATTTTTGTGGTGTCTGAGAGAATGGCAAAGCATTGAAACAGTTGCCGTCAGCGGTTGTAACAATGCGGTAAAACCTCGGACGTGAGCAGTATATTCGCTGTCCTGATGGCAGATGAACACGCAAAAGCCCACGCTCAAATCAATGTTCAAGTCACTGTGGTACCCCATCCTAAACTCTCCTATTCCTCTGCTGCACCACCACCGCTGCTTTCCAGAATCTTTACCCCCAGCCAAACTGTGCTGTCCACTCCCTGGCCCTGTTCAAGCCCAGGCTCAAGGCCTTCCTCCTCTCTTCCACACAAAGCGACGTACAGCACACACAAATGTTTGTCTGAGGGAAGCCTGTATACTGTGTATATTACTGTCCACATGGGGCAGCATCTTGACATTAACTTGTATTTAGCCGCTATGTAAATCAAAAATAAATAACACGTCTATGTCGATATGTCTAAATTGCATTGTTAGATTGTGTGACCTTAGGTACAGTATTCCCTCATTATTCGTGAGTTATAGGTTCCTGAGATGCTCGTGAATATCAAATTCCGCAGATAATGATATTGGATATCGTATGCGCAACGTCTGCAGATGCATCTAAAGCTGACAGAAGTTCTTTCTCTTTTATTCATATTCTTAGGTTTTTTCGGTAAAGTCACGTAGGTAAAAAAAATTAAAATTAATAAAAAGTAAAATAAAAATAAAATAAAAATCACGACGTTTCGGAGGCAACACAAGCTTCCGTCTTCAGGTGGGAGGAGCCATTGTGAGGTTCGGTGCGGCTGAAGCACGCTGCTAGGAATGAGCCTTTGTTGTGTAGACTGGTTGAAATGGGAGGTTCCAAGAGTTGTTAAGGTGCGGCTGATGTAAAGGTGCGGTTGCTGTAAATGGGACTGAGCCTTTGTTATGTAGAGGTGGTGCGGCTGAAACCGCTGTTAGGAATGAGACTTTGTTGTGTAGATTGGTTGAAATGGGAGGTTCCAAGAGTTGTCACTTGGTCTCTCATCACTTTCTCTCATCACTTTATCTCATCTCTTTCTTTCTCTCTCTCTCGATGCAATCGTGTAGAGTTCCAACATCGTGGACAGCAAGTTCGTGAATAACGAGGGAATACTTTATGAGGGCCAGGCTACTCTTGGACATGCAGACAGAGTACACAAAGTGATTATGACATTTATAACTAGATTAAACGTTTACATGCAACGGTCCCATTACCTAATCGAAAACGCCGACGCAACACAAGAATGGAGTAAGTTTGGGGACGTGCCGGCTATGCACGACACTTATTTACAGCAACGACTCTTGTGACCTTCGGGTGATCAAAGTTCAAGTGTTCAAGTGACATTTTGTTTAGCCGGGTGAGGAACCCAAAGAGGCCAGAAAAGTCACATTTGCAAGAGAGACCTGGATCACCGAAAGGACAAACAGCAATTGCGTAAAACCATGCACCTCGAATGTGCTTTGATGCCGTAACAAGACGGATACAATTCACCTCCCAACAACGTCCGATTTGTGCACCAATCCCAACCGCCATTTACGGATGGCACACAATCACCCTAATGCATCCGCAAATATTCGGACGGCACTTCAAGTGGACATCACTCCAAGATCACACTGAAATTGTTTGTCCAAATTGCATTTTGGTTCAAACAAATGCAGAAGAAAAGGTAATGACTGCTTCCTTTAGTGGACTCGCACATCGATATTCAATATCGCTGCACTCTCATTTTTGTGAGCTCACACTCGAACACTATGATTCGAATCCGAACAAAACTCACAATGCATGAACGGGGGGCTTCCTATAAAAATGAATATATTCGTGGATGGCAAAATGGTTATTTATTTATTTACCAGCAACGCAATCCTCGCTGAGTTTCAAGAATCGTATTTAGAGCTGTCCTTCTTGCAATGTTACGTCAACTCCTTTAAACGTGTCTGCTTATGGCAAAGCAATGCTTTTGTACACTGAGAAGACCTGGGAGGATGACAGCGGACTTTAAATCAACGCTGACCGCAGGACAAAAAGCTAATTTGCCATCGAGCATCTATTCTGCTGCTGGAGCAGGGACCGTACGTGCGTTCTGCGTTGAGAACCGCGCGCCAATTGCAAAACGGTCTCATCGGATGTCAGCTGGGAAGTGCTGGTTGGACTCCTTCATGGTCTGGAAACAGGCGCACTAAAAGATAGTCATCACCAGCATCATCACGATCCATAGGCACAGATTTGCCCGTCGGTATCCACTGGACATTTCCTAATTTGTTTCCTGAGCTGGGCTCCGTGGCTCAGGGTGAAAGTTGACCGTGTTACAAATGAGCATTATTATTATTATTATTGTTTCCACTTTCGTCTGTCTTTACTTAGAACCGATCGAGTGCCTCCTAAGGCGCGGTCTCTTCTTCGGGGGAGGATGTGGGCAGTCGTACGATGAGCGCAGGACTGGTTTTAAACTCTCCAGTGGCTCTTCAGGTTTTTAGAGCAGCGGTTAGAGCAGTGGTTCTTGACTTGGGGTGCCCACATCCCCTGAGGGTGGGAGATGCCCTATCTGCGGGTGCCAGACATACCAGATTTCTTTGGAAATTAAATCATCGAAAACACAAATTAAGTATGGGTACGTAAGTACAACTACTTTTTTCCATTAAAACCCACGTGGTTTATGAACATCGTACATTCTTGTAACGACTGAGATCCAAATGGGTGCAAGGCTGCTGTAAAGGTTAAGAACCACTGGGTTAGGGTGACACCACTGACGTGCACAAGCTACCCGAGGTCCACGCGTTCCTCTTTTATTCTCTCTGCGTAACACCGAGCGTGCGTCTCTCCGTGTTGTTTGGTGCACTTTTTAAGTTTTTTTTTAAGTTTGAAAAAAATACACGCTCGGGATCGCTTACATATCTCTGTCCTTTTTAAAAATCACAAAACCTGTATCTCGCCCTCTCTCGCTCTCCCGGTCTTCTTTGAAGCATGCTCCAAAGCACATTTTTGGAAAAACTTTCCATCGACCCCCCCCCCCCCCCCAAAATTTTAATTTAATTAATCACGCCATTTGTCGGTTCCTGCTCCTATTGGGTTGCGCTCAGATCTCTGCGAGCGACTTCAACAGAATCAGCACTGCGTGCGAAAGCGAAAGGAATGCTTTTCAACGTGGCTAATTGGATTGCCGCGGCGGCGATGTTGCACGGGGGGAATCTCGTGAGTGAAAAATGATCGTCGCTCACGGCCCCATCGCTCACGGCGAGCGCGAGCCGCTACGCTCACTCTTGCAAGAGGGGAAATACGCCGGGGATTAATTCCCCTCTTGCAAGAGCAGGTTCACTGCGGCCGTTGATGATGAGCCCTGAAAGAGAACAGAACTTTCCCATGTTAGAAGTTTTACACACAAAAAAATAACAACTACATCTTTTTTTTTCATTCAGGCGCTGTCTTTCCGACAGACCTGTTCTTCACCTGAGGATGGCTGCTTGCGTTGTGGCCGAAACGTCGTGAGAATGATTTATTATGTTTTATTTGTATTATTTTATTATTTCCATTCTACGTGACTTTACCGAAAGAACCAAGAAGAACTACATATTTCATCATTCAGTTGTGTCCTTTGTCCACAGTTATAATCCAATTGTTCTACTGGGTCTCGTGTTGCGAGACGAAAAATCTGCGAGGGTGTCTCGCCAAGTTACGCAGGCGGTCATGTTCGAGAACTTGTGTATCCTGAGTTGTGAGAATCGAATTTAAATGATGAATTGATGCACCGCTACATGGATGACGGCGCATTCCTTCCCTAAAATAAAAAAGCGATTAAAAATCGAAGTGATTTCTTGCTCAAATGAACATTGAACTGGTGCTAAATTCCAATTTACAGGCCTCATTTGTGGTGGAAATTCCTGAATTCCCATGACAGGGATGAGTTTATTTGCAAGACAATATCTTGTGACATTTCCCACACAGTTGGTAGTGTTTTTTATCGACCTCAGAAGGGTGACAGTCTGAGTCAACGATTTGACCACGCAGCTTTCTGATTGCGAACTGCTGCTCATTCCATTGGTGAGCCACTGGCTGGTTAAAGTGAAACTAATATTGAAGGTATGTTTGGAGGGAATGGCTTACACAGTTCCCTGGAGGCCGATCGGATCATCAAAAGTTGATGTGTGTAAACGCACTGCGCCTATTTGAAGAATTTATACTTACAGACACAAGGCTCCCCAATTACAGCGGGTTACATTTTACAGTTAAATAAAAGTTAACGATAGCATCTTATATTTAAAGGCAATCTCCTAGAGCCTTTGGGCTATTCAACTTTGAATATTAATGAATTACATCTGCAAAAACTCGAACCCACATAGATAATAAAGACCCAGGCCTGCATCAGGCTTCCTTGAAAGCAATTGCAGCTGTACGCGTGTAACTGCTTTGCCAAGTACACTGTCAGTCACCTCAAGAAATAATGATGCGATCATGACGCTAGCTGTAGGGACAAGCATTCATCTGAGTAAAAGGCGAAAGATAAAATAAACATCAATTCTTACTTTGTCATCGAAGGAGACTAGGGACCGGAGAAGCAAACGGCTTATGCAATTCTGTAAATTGCGTAGGCCAAGATGTGTTGCATTTCCGATTTCCAACGGGATCTACGAAAGAGGTATGCGTAAACTTCCATGATAATAGGGGTGGCCGGGACCAGCCGTAAGTCCACCATTACTCACATCCACAAACACTTGCACTTTCACAAACACAGACAAACAACCCAACAACAACAGCCGCCATTCACCCCTAAGCAGCATTGACGTCACCAAGGTGCCTGCACCAGGCCAGGTGCACTCTGAGGCCAGTGCAATGAGTGTAGATGAAGGTGAGTGAATGTGTATCTCTCCAATGTGTTTTCACGTAGCCAACGATGCTAATCAAACGTATTCTTCGGGCAGGATGTCCGATGTTTCACTTCGCGTGCTGGGAACTTCTTCAGAATTTGAATCGACGTTTTCCTGCAATAAGAAGAAGCTCCTAGCACGCGGAACGAAGCGTCGGACATGATGCCGAATAACACACGGCACAACCAGAAGGCATACGGGAGAGCCATAGGGCGCGAGTGAATGTGCGCAGCCAGATGGAAATTAGCACGGATACAAGTGAACAAGTTTCTGTTGGGTATAAAAGCGAGAGAGCAGCTCTCGCTAAGCGGATTAAAGGCATCAAAAGGTTGGCTCTGACTTTGTCGGAGCCTGATTTATACGGATTCGTACATGAAATTGCTTGGCCAGATTTCACTCGTAAAAGCTTTCCATGTTGTTTTTTGTAAAGACATGCGTCACACAGCTAAAGCAAATTAGTATGAGCGTGAGTGGCCAGCACCCACGGTGAATAATCAAAAGGACGAATACATCCACTCTCTCCGTAACCTTAGTTACCTCAGCAAACTTAATAGGCTGGAGCCCGTAAAAAAACGCGGTGTCGAGGCTGCTCACTTGCACTGCTTTTCGGCACCATATCTCACCTGTGCGCATGTCTCTGCATTGACTTCCAGTTCAAATCCGAGTCGAGGTTAAGATTCTCCTACCCGTATTGGAGGCGTTAAAATGGGCTTGGCTTCACCACCGTACATTCGGAGAAGTTGATTCGGCCACACACTCCATTGAGTCGATTTAGCCACACGCTCCACAAAAGAACTCTGAGATGCACCGATCATGTCCTGCTCAGCGTAACCGCGCTCCACGCATCGAGCCTGGGGCGACAACCGGGCTTTTGTCTGCAAGGCGCACGGCCTCTGGATTTCTATGCCCTTGGAGGTCAGGATCTTCCAGTCGATAGAGACTTTTACATCCTCGGCTGAAAATCCCACCACCTGTTCAACAAGGCCTCTGTATCCCTCTCAAGTTCCCTATCTGAACTCTTTAGTCACTCTCTCAACAGAAACTTCTCACTTATGTTGCTCCTTTGGATGCATGGTGCTCTGAGATGCAGAGTTTAAGGGCACCTTCGACATCGAATTACAGGCAGACCTTGCTAAGCGCTCAAGATGCGTTGCTGCAGAAGTGAGCGTGAATCGAATCAGCGATAAAAGGGGTCATTATACCATTGTATACATGTGGAGATGCATTCTCGACGGCGTTGTTTCTTTCGTATGAGGGCTCCATTTGGCTACCAGTAATGGCGATTGTAATAATAATAGAGACGATGAACATTATTCCATGAATAACATTCATAATGATAACATCAGTCACTATTATGTACTTGACTCACGAGTGCATTCTCCTGTACTGCAACGGAGCGGCGGTCACTCTCAGAGAAGAGCTCCGGGACCTCCGTGATCTTAGTGATGCCCTCAGTTCTAAATCACTGTGGTACGGTTTCTATTAGGTGCAGCCCCCGAGGGACCTCTGTCGTGGTCTCTCGAGTTCTCGATTTTCCAGGAACGCGTCCTGAGCTCTAAGCGAGGCCTAAGTGTAAATGTGTCTTCGTTGAGTGCGAGAGCCCTGTTTGAAAATAACTCCTGGCGGAAGTGCGCTCTCAAAACAGACAACTACCGGAGAGAGCTTTGTGCAAATAGGGTATTGTGTAAGGGACAGAAAAGCGAGCAATCGATGCAAAAATTTCCATTCAAATTGCCAACTGAAAATAAACTTCCTAGAAATAACAGAAATGGACTCATGCAGTTGCTTGGAAACCTTTCAGTCGAGCATTCTTTTCACTGGAAAAAAATACTGCAGCAGTGCGAGAATTAACGTGTAGGTTTTCACGGGTTTATTCTCCAGCACTCCCGGTCAGAGTCGTAGCTCGGGGGGGGGAGGCAGGGGGGTACATATGTCCCCGGGCGCCAAGGTAAAGGGGCGCCAAAATGAGGCTTACAACGTTACATTATAACTTATTGCGGCGGGCGCGGCAGCCTGAAACTGCTGCACAAATCTACACCTCAACCTAAAAGTTTATATATTCCGCCACACACAGCCTACATGTCATGTAATTACACTTTGGTATGTGATTAAACGGAGGGGGGGCGCCAATTTTATAGTTCCCGGTGTAATGAAGTAGTAACTAATTTGTACGCTTTGCTCACGTAACAAACCTTACAAAATGGCTGTCGGGTGGTGGCTGGGGTTAACGACACATTTATATTTACGCAATCAAGCCTAAAAAAAAACATTATTACCGCTTCATATCCCTGCGGAAAATGTTGTCTGAGTATTGTGACACTTAACCAAGGGTGGCAGATGAGCTTAATGTGTAGGACTTGACAAATCACTATGAGTTCAAATCCTTGGTGAGGCTTAACTCAGCCGATCCTTCATCCAAGATTTATAAAACCAAAAACTAGAACTAACTTGTGGTAAATACACTAACAAAAAATAATAATGATTGCTACACTTGGTATTCGAGAGATTTTACTGGTGTAGTGATACACTCAGCGACACTAGGAGTAGGAGACACTCTATTTATTACAACCTTCACAGGGTACAGCGGATAACTACGCTCTAGCCAGGACAGCTAACAGACTGCCTGCCTGACGACGCTGAGAAGGTGAAGATGGTGACGAAGACTCCAGCAGCTCGAGGGGATTCCACTCCAAGCAACAGCCCCGAACCTTCGCTCGGGTTCCCCTTTTATCCTCCCGGCGTGGCCTCGCTCCGCCCCCAGCCACGCCCCATATCTGGAACCTACTCGTGAGTTTCCGGGCTTACTTCACGTGCCCCCACTATCACCTTTGCCCAACATCCCCCTCTCTGCTGATCACGTGACCTGCTGACTGACAGGCCTGCTGCAACCGCACATTCCTTTCCCTGCCAGCAACCAGCGCTATGCTCCTTAGTGACCCATTCCATGTCACTACATCAGCATAAGGCTATCACAAAGAAGCTGGGTTTCACAGATGGGTAGAGCTTTCCCAGAGAGGGTGATGTTGCTGCATAGTTTTACCAAATTCCATAACAGTGGTCATCCCGTGGAAAGGCTGAGCCCCTCCATGGGAATGTGGTATGTCCATCACTGGCTCAAGTTCACCAGCAAATATGAGGACAGCCATATTCTCACATGGGCAATGAGACACATTGAATTTTAACTCTGAATCAAAGACAATGGGATCCACTAACCATACGTGAAGTTCTCGGATTACACTAAACTAAAACTAAACTTTATTTTTGTATTTTTACCAGGTAGAGCCCACTCAGCTAAAAGCGACCTGGCCACAAATAACAGCTCGATGAAGTTGCTTATCACATGGAAATGTATAGCAGCCAAAAACACGTTTCTAAATGTGGAAAAAAAATGGAGGACCCCAGAGAAAAATCTACGCAACCACAGTTAGAACATGCAAACTTAAAATATACAGGCGTCAGGATCGAGATTGAACCCACGAACCGCCTGTATACCAGGCGAAGAAGTTAACATCTCACTACCGTAGCACCCCTTTAAAGGCATGTGGAATAAAGGCATGTGCCAGGCCAAGAAAGGCCCTCTGTACGGTATGGCACACTCATGCAAAGGTATCCACTAGTGGGAGGTTATAAATGCCCCTATAGATTGTATTTTGGCCGACACTATTCCATGTTGGCCAGACGTTTTGGAAGAGGTGGGAGCAACCCACACCGCAAGCCCTCCAACACGTGACCTGCCGAGAGGCTAACTGTGATGTACCCATTTATGCTACTGCTTGGACACTGGCGGTGCAGGTTTAATTCACTTGAACCATTGTTTCAAATGCCATACTGGGAGACTGAATAAACCCTTACATCAGCGTGGCAGCATTCAATGGGGTTTAAACTCGTAATGTAAGAACGCGCATATGTTATTTTATATTGCGTTTTTTCAAATGTAACTTTACATAATGACAAGGGCTTTTTGCGTGCTTTCGTGTACCATTTTGTCACATCTTCTTTACAAATCAGGTTGCTGTGCACTTTTTTTACATTCTAAGTGCATCATTTTAAACGCCTCTTTCTTGCAAGCTATTTGTGGCAGCCATTTAATTTCCCAAGAGGTGCAAATTGATTCCATCCGCGACGATTCGGTTGCCAAATTATAGAAGTGGGACTTGTGTCTTTTAGAAAGTATCGACTTACAAATGAGCGTGAGAAAGTTGATAGAATTACTTCCAAAGCAAAGAACCTAATATGAAATCAAATTACACAATAAGTAGTGGGAAGTCCATGGAGATTCAATGGTAATACATTCATATAAGGAAGTGTATTTTTTTCACTCGTACAAGTGACTGATGAATTTCATTACGTTAAATTACATGATAGAATAATAACAACTGTGTTATAATAACAATTGTTGTGTAATAACAAGAACATAATATTTCAAATAATAATAACAACACATTAATGGTGAGGGTAAATGTAAGAGTGCCTATCCATTGTATGATTTTTAAACAGGGCTCAGTGTCATGAGTCAGGCTATCTTAAATGGTAGCGCAGATACGCAGCACTTGAGGGGTATACACATTTTAATTGTTGATGGACCAAAGGTCAAATTTATTTCGTAATTTTTGTTGACCTCACTCACGTCAACTGCTTACGGTAAGCGTTCAGGTGACCCCTCGCTCGCTAAAATCGGTAGAGCGGTGAAGAAAAGGCTTTCCGGATGAAGGTAACACGCTGTACGTACAAAACATCTCACGTGATTGATATGTATAGAGCGTCTTCACTCAAGAGAATGGAATGAATTAGACGGCAGGGGCAGTGCTACAAGGATTGAGGAATGGGTGACAGTGATAGAGGGGTGCTTAGGGATCATGAAAGGGTAGGGGAGGGACAGGACAGAGTGGAGGGGGTGTGGGGAGTGAAGAGGAAGAGAACGGGCAATAGAAAAGAGGTGGTGAGGCTTTAAGAGAGGAACGGAAGGAGGTTAAGGAGGGGGACTGCTTCACGACCAGGGGCAGTGTTGAGTCTATGGGCAGTGTTGAGCATTGTTGAGTCTATGGGCAGTGCTGAGTCTACGGGCAGTGTTGAGTCTACGGGCAGTGCTGAGTCTACGGGCAGTGTTGAGTCTACGGGCAGTGCTGAGTCTATGGGCAGTGTTGAGTCTATGGGCAGTGCTGAGTCTACGGGTAGTGCTGAGTCTATGGGCAGTGTTGAGCCTATGGGCAGTGTTGAGTCTATGGGCAGTGTTGAATCTACAGGCAGTGTTGAGAAAATGGGCAGTGTTGAGTCTACCATAAAAAAAGAAATGTATTCCCTGCGCCTTCAGCGAGTCCGGTTTTAACCACGGCCGAATCAACAGAAGTCCGAGACACGCAACGTCTCTTCGTAGCTCATTAAAGACAGATTAATTCATGGCACCTCGCGACATCCCCGGCCCCGGGTCCCCTTCTAGAACACGCACCGACCACTGCGGTGAAGTATGGTCACACAACAACAACCACGAGCGACAGAGTGAGGAAAGGCCTCTATCCAGCAGCGGATTGGCAAAAGGGTTGTAAGCGAGAGCACTTGACGGGAGTTTGCCCCTAGAAGGCGCGACGCGTGCCATTAATACAAGGTGACATCATCCTGGTGCCGAAGTTGAATTACACGTCAAATATAGCAGCAGGTATGGGCTGGCGAGAATGTATAATGCAAATGTATAATGTAAATGTATAATGTAAATGCTTATTTAAATGGAAGGGTAATGAGGCAATTAACTTAAAGTGGGGAAAAGACAGTGACGGGACCATGGGATGAAGGTGGAGGGAAGAGGAATTGCACTCCAGTGATTTGCAGACATTTCAGGGGACTCATTAAATATCACGGTCCCCTCTCATCTGACCTCCGTAATTCTCAGGGCCTCCTGTGACGACCGAGTTCGTAGGGGGCCTCGCAGCAGCCCGACACAATGAGTACACATTCGGGATGTGGCGCGCAAAGAGGATGGCGCTCACTGGTTATAACCAGTGGACCACTGGTTATAACCAGTGGACACGCCGGGTATAACCAGTTATAACCAGTGTCCGCTGGTGTCCACTGGTTATATCCCAGGTGCAGTGCATGCAACAGGGCATGTCATTGCGGCGACGTGTTGAGAAAAGGGGGGTGTTGAAAATCGGGAAATCGCACATCGCAACTCATCGAAACAATGAGATGTACAAACGGGTTATTGTCAACGTTGTCAATCCTCCATAAATTTCGATTTAATGCTTTCGTGACTGCAGGGATTCATATTATTGGATCTTTCACTCCCACCTTTTTACGTCTTTTGAAAAAAAATACTAATAAAAGTTTTCGATTTTTTTAGTTGTTTTTATTATTTTAACTTTTCGGGACAAAACCAATAAAAGTCCTCTCTGCAGCTTTCTCTCTCAAGCATGGCTGGACGGAACGAAAAGCGAAAAACAACTCTCCAGGCATTCATCGCCCGGCCTTTGTTTACAACCGTGACTTGCAAATGCCATTGGGAATTTTTATTATTTTTTTCATCATAAACCTGCGCTCGTGACCAATGCCTGAGTGATTCTTATTAGGTCCTCGAGAAGTACTGCTTGTCATTTCTCACATTAATGTATATATTTTTTTCACCCTTTTAAAATAAAAAGGTCTACTCTTCTCGAGGCGTCACAAACACCCCGCTTTGTCTGTGTGGTGATTACAGTTGAACCAAAATGGTATATTTACTGCTGCACAGCCAATCATCAGTGTGATGCTGTTAGGGTTTTTAAATTGGCCGTCCACAATCAAGTTCATGAAAGCGAGCAATTATTAATAATCATCGCACTGCTTTGCCATGAATGCTTTGAAATGGCTCAGAGGGATGATTTATTTGTCAGAATACTAAGCGAGGCAGTCCAGCGGCAGAGCGGAAAGCTCGCAATCACGAGGATGCAGGTTAAAATCCTAGTTGGCAGTTAGTTGACTCAGCCCATCATTTCCCCAAAGTCAATCAAACCAGTACCACTTTGTGGGTGAAAGACAGCCGTTGGTTTCCTATGGATTGACTCACCAGGTCCCCCCACCGCCACCACAGAATTGTGGAATTTCCATCACTCGGTCGGAGATGTAGATGGGAAATGAGCAAGGCCTCAATGGTCACCATTCAAGAAGTCGCTGCGATCCGACCCAGTCGCGCGACGGGGAAACAGAGTAACTGTGTTGACAGAATGGACCATTGCTTGTGTAATAATACTCTTGGAGACGACTTGTGAATCGGTCCTTTTATTTATTCCAGTTCACAAGCACTCCCCGCTGCTGGCAGGCAACGGGAAGTGGGCAGACAGACCGCAAGAGACGCGCCGCCACGTGGCACTCGGAGCCCCGCTCGCGCGTGGCCCCTCTCTTCCTTCGTTCCTCGTCTGACCACGTGTCGTTCATCTCTCCCCTTATTTAATGCCTGGGTCACGTGGTACGCTCCAGCCAATCCGTAGCAGCCTGCGCCGAATCTTCTAGATTCTCCATTAACTCCCGGGACCACGCCCCTGACTTGTCTTCCCATTGGCTGAGGCCAAAACCAGCAGAACCAATCACCCTAGCTGGCACCCCTCGATCACGCCAGGGCCATGCTCCCAGGCTCTCCCCCCATTGGCTGTAAAGCAGGACCGGCAGAGCCAATCACCACGTGAGCCGGACATAGGCTCTTATTACACTTGCATGATTGGAGCATGCGTTGTACAAATATTCACGTGCTGGCACGCACATTGCCGCCTTGCACACCGATTCATGTCACCGTGCCCGCCTGTGTTAATGTGTTCAGCAGTACACGTCAGGACCTCTCAGCAGCCTTAAGACAGTGTCAGCTTATGATGTAGTGGCACGCTTTCTCGTCAAGATTGCTTTTTTTTCTGGGCTAAAAGCCAAGGGGTCAAATGCCAATGGCGCTCGACTTTTGTTCATCTATCTTCGTACCTTTCCCGCCCCCATCATCATCATAAGCCACGAAGCGTTGGGGTTTTCGTAGCCAATCGGTCCATTTTTGGCGACGTGGTGGTAGTTTTATGCAAGTGTGTGTGTGGTTCTTTTTGTTATTAACCCTTCACCACCCAACAAGAATGCCACATGAACAAAGATATACATAAATCACAGCTTGGCAAATGTCACATTCTTGTCGGCTGGTTGAGGGTTAACAGCAAGAATTTCGGCATGAAACTACCACGTGACACAGCCCAAAAAACAAATGTGGACCATCGTCAGCCGTGGTTGATCCACTGCTGGATGAAGGCCTCCCACAAAAAAACGCCAATGCAATAATCTGCCCGGCATCTGCTACGTGAGCTGATTTCATTGCTCCTTCTCCTAGTTAGCCATTCCCTTCAATTCTACCCCTCATACCTCTATCAAGGCGTCTGGCTAGCGTAGAGGAGGCCTAAAACGGCCTCTTTGAGGGGGCTCCCGACAGCTTTCTCTCATCGTGGCGTGAGCGAGCAGACGAATTTCACGCAATGGCAAGGCCGCACCCAAACCTTTAACCTCTCGTGCAAGATGGCCATGCGCGAGGCAGGACAGTTCGTTGCCTGTGACCCTAGAAATAAAAGTCTAGGGTATCGAACTGTTTTCAGTCAGGCCCGCAGCGCTCTGCTGTAATGAATGGGGGCTCAGATGAATGAAATGAAGAGCTTATTATATATTTGCCAGTGGTAGTGCAATCGAATGCTCCCTAGTCTGAAACCAACTGTGCAGTGTGGGGGGACAATCTATCCCATCCTTCATGCCGGCAGTCCCATCATCCGGATGATTATGTTGGTTTTGGCCTGGAATTAGCCACTATGTTTGCTGTGTCACGGACTCAAGGCTCTAATGACGACCAACTATGGGGCAGTAACATGTGTCTTGTCTGATATATTTTATGGCACAAGATAAATATATAAAAATGTTCCAAAAGTTGAGATCTATAGTTTGAAATGTATTCAATAGGCTCTCGACTTTCAAAAGTCGAAGAGCATTGAGTCAGTCATGTTGCACTGAAATGTACTCGTGAGAGACTGATATTCAAATTAAAATCAGGGAAACTGAGGATTAATGTTAGGCAATGCAATAGTTTATTAAATAAATTAGATAATCAAATAATAAACCTCCTTCACGTGTCTGTATGTTTTCCACATCCCATCAGCCATCATAATTCAGCTGCAGCGTCAGGCTTGCTTAAACCAATGCTGGTGATCTGCTAGATGTTTATAGGCAAAAGCACTCCACCTACACAATACATAACTATACAATACACAACTATATTATGATATAATATTATTATATTATTTATTATGTTTTATTTTTATTATTTTATTACTTCCCTTCTACGTGACTTTACCGAAAGAACCAAGAAGATATACAATACGTAACTAAACAACACGTATCTATGCAATACGTAACCATGCAATACTTAAGTATACAATACGCAACTATACGATACGTAACTATACAATATTGAACTATACAATACATAACCATACAATACGTAACTATATATTATGTAAATATACAGTAAAAAAACACAAACAAGTAATTGCCGTTGTTTCTGTCATATAATCATGGCCGCTGTCCACATCTTCTTGCCGAATCACGGTGAGACGGACCCAGAGATCGTATAACAAAACAACTTCCTACCAAGTAAGCTGCATCGGGTCACGACAGACATTTTGGTACTAAAATCTCTTCTGGGGAGCATGGGTCAAACATCCCTGTAGCAGGACGACAGCGATGCTGGCGCGATTAAGGGTCAAAATCTAATATAAATTTCAGGAAAACCGGGGCTAAAACTCAAGGCTCCTGTATCCTGGTCTCGACCCACTGGCTGAAACACAATGGGCACCCTTGCCCTCCTCACTCCCAATGCCATGGCAAACAGCGTCTGGCAAACAGCAGCTTTGCGTCAGCCCCAGAAATAAACTTTGCTGGGTCCTAGGGTCAAGTCAGTCAAAATTTATTTGGTAAGCCCGAACAAATGGGAACTGAGAGTGAGAGAGAGGGAAACCCCCCCCCCCCACATCTTGCTTTCTGGTCTGTATCTCATTCATCACTGTCGGGCCTACGTTAAGGAGGCCTCATCCAAGTCGAAACAGAGTTCAGCTCTGCGTCCGTTTTTCTCTGCTTGCCGTTCCAAAATCTGATGACAGTCTTCTGGATGTAATGAATAACAAAATAAGTAACGTGACCTCTGGGAAGGATGGAGCATCCAAGTCTGGGTATGCTCGGCCGTGTTTGGCGGGAGGGTCAGAGGGAGCTGCGAGCAATGAAGTCTTTACAACGAGGTCAGAGGTTCATCGATCACAAAGGCCAATATTCACCCTCTACTTGCACTCGCACTTCCACAGCCAATAGCGGGGACGTGAGTGAGGTGACTAGGCTCGCAATTGTTTTTTTTCATTTCTTCCTGTGTCCTCAAAATTGGCAGCTTGCATCAAGGTGGGCTGCAAATGTCAGAGTTCGGAGGGATCTGGAATTATATATTTTTTTACACGCACATGGTGACCCCCTGCACCGCTCCGCTGGAGCTGTCCGTAAGAATTAGGAGGAGTCAGCCCCGGTACGGAGGACAATGCCATCGATGAAATGGTTAAGGGGGTCGCAGCCCTACACCATGGCCATCAAAAGTATTTCCGGTTTGTGATTGAGTGTGTTATTGAGCGCGGTGCATCAATTGAGAAAAGGGTTGTGTGTTGGGTTATTATTACATACAATTTCCTGTTGGCTTGTTGGGGCCCACTTTCTTAACAGAACATGCACAATGGTTTGTATTCAGTTTAAGCTATTGGACAGACTGTCCTATTCATTACCTTTTTTTCACAATGTACAGTTTATAGGAAAGGTAATTTGCCAATGTGTTTGCCAATATTACAAGAGTTCAATGTTCGTATTCCAATCAATGGGGAAAAAAGTCCTCTTTCTATATTGTGTGGCATTTGAAAAAAATCCGCAGGGCTACAATTGTACATTCAATGTTGTGAGCCATTCCATTTGTTCTACCAAAGTACGTGCGTTGTATTGGGGCAGCTGAGTGGAGTCTGCTTGTTCCACCAGAGTATTGCGCCTTGTATTGGGCAGTCAGCAGTGACACCGCAACAATGATGCTACATGTAGACCCTGCTATCAAACAGAGTTTGGTAGTACATGTTGTTCACGTCGTTTATTGTGAAAATTCGGTCACAGTTCCTATGACCACTGTTTCATTGCTTTTATGGCTTTATTTTAGTGATTTTCGATACGTTTTTTGGTTTGGCCATGTTTGTTTGTTGTAGTACAGAGTTAGACTGATGGCTTTAATCTAAGTTGTCTTTTTTTCGATTTAAAGCTTTCGTGACTGCAGGAATTCATCTTCTTGGTTCTTTCGGTAAAGTCACGTAGAAGGGAAGTAATAAAATAATAAAAATAATAAAACATAATAAAATAATTCTCACGACGTTTCGGCCACAACGCAAGCAGCCGTCTTCAGGTGAAACCAGGTCTGTCGATGCGACAGCGTCTGAATGAAACAGCACACGTGCTTGGAGCATATATATAAGCTGGGTTGGGAGGGGGGGGTGAAGGGGAGGCGCCTTAACAAAATAATTTGCATATCAAGAGGTATGTAATTAGTGCTACTTGTGTCCGTGCATTATGCAGGATTAGCAGCATCCAAGGGAGAGGATATGGGAAATGCAGGTATGTGAATAGTGTTACTTTGCCCGTGCATGATGCAGGATTAGCAGCATCACAGGGAGGGGATGGGGGTAGCATTAATAAAGGGATGAAGTGTTAATAGTATGTAGCTGCAGTAACTAAAACTACCACGTAAACAACTAAAGTATAAACTACATAGTATCATAATTATACTAAATATACTCTACAATAAGCTGAGTTACTAACAGTAGGTAATACATTACAATTCTACGTCGTAAAACATATAATATGCTTCCATCTAAACTTTATTCTCTTACATCGCACGAGTCTACACCGTACTATATACTGCCATAGACAAACCCAAACGTTAAATTATATACTGTATTGCTATAAACCACCCTATACCTTATCCATTGTAATATTACACTATGTATTATTATACCCACCCTAATGTATATCACACTGCTGTATATTCACTATACAATTACGATACTATATATTACTTTGTACATTGTATTAAGCATATACATTTTAAAACTATTTGTTATTATACAGTGTGAAAGATATTAAGAGGAAGCAACAAAATATGTCAATGCAGCAGAGCAAATAATCCATTCCCCTGGGAGAATACAATGCCAGTGAATGGAACGCAGTCTGAAAGTCACCGTAAACGTGAACACAATCAGTTAAGATCCGAAATGGTTTATTACGTCCTTCCAATGATTGCTAAGCCAGAATCCATCTTCTCGGTTGAAATTGTCTCTGTGTTTGTATATGTGGATAGCCTAATTTTATTGTTGTATTCTATTTTGTCCATGATGACAGTGGCATTGCCTTTGTCGGCTGAGAGGATAACAATGTCATCCCTCTTTTTCAATTGAGCTAATTCAAAACGCTCATCTTTGCTGATGTTGCTAGCAGGCATCTTAGCGTTTTTGAGGGTTGCAGAGATTTCAGATCTTGCTACGTCTGCAGCGATGTGACTCAGGCCCTTGAGAGCTACATCTACTCGGGCAATTATATCATTAACTGGTAAGTGTCTAGGTGTGACTGCAAAGTTTAGTCCTTTAGCTAAAACGGATTTCAGACCTTCAGAAATAGAACTGTTACTGCGATTAATTACGACTTTGTTAACGTCTAGCTTTTCAATGTGTGGGTCCGGTCTCTTGTTTGAGAGGCGGTTGAATTTTGAAATCATGTTGTCCTTGCATTTGGTCGACATAGCGGCAGCTGAAGAGGAAGTCATTTTGTCTACATGGTCCCAATCCGATGTGGACATTGTTGCACTCAAAGATAAGTGAGATTTGTAGAGTGTCTTGTCTAACTGATCTAGATCGGTGCGCGTAAGTCTGATTTTTTCTGAGATAAGAGCTAAGCTAGTTCTAGAAAGAATTCGTTTAGCATTAGAAGAAGTTACAGCAGCAGATGTTAGTGTAAATGCGTTTGGTATTACCTTAGAGTCGCGGCATCTCTTCAGAAAGGTGAGAGACTCGATCAGCTGAGCCTTCTTATCACAGAGCTTGTTGAAGGATCTCAAAGATATGTGGAATCCCTCCCCGTAGAGGCGGTTAAATTTCGATTTAAAGCTTTCGTGACTGCAGGAATTCATCTTCTTGGTTCTTTCTAAGTTGTCTTGTGGTTGTTGTTGTTGTTTGATTTGCATCCCACTGGGATATTTGCACATTTTTGTGTACGGTGCTTTTTCTGCAATATTTTACTGTCTTTTCTTGGATTTTCTGTTTGCACTCAGTCACATATTCACTTTAAGATGTTTTTTGTTTATGTTTTTTTTTGTTGCGGTTGCACCCAATTCAAGAGCCGAATTGCTCACAGGGCTATACCTAATAAATGAACTTGAACTTGAAACAGACCTTAAAGATCGTGCAATGCAATTTTCAAGAGCAGGTTATTGTGATCAAAGCTAGACTAAGGGTAGTGCAATTTTAAAGGGGAATAATTTTTCTATTTACAAAGGGACTAATTTAAAACATAAATTATGTAATATGATCGGTCTAAACATAATCTCCCCGGACCACTTAAGCTTCAGGGAATGTATGATTTAGAATGAATTTAAGTTTGTGCGAAATTTCAACCACAAGTGGACTTATATAAAGCAGCAGCAGCAGCGTTTTTCGTCAACTGTATTGTCGATTCAGTAGGTCGAATCAGTTCCAAATCGACATGTCAAAATGCGGCATTAGTTAGAAATGTTTGATTACCAAACACGTTTAAGACTTGTTGAATTCATGATTCAATGTTGTCAAATATTGGCGATATATCACATACTTTATTTTAAATGCTGCCGATAATTGAGGAAATATTACAGATACCTAGTGCGTAAATTGCCCACAATCGAACATATATAATCACATATAGCAAGAAATATCACGGCATATTTCTTCACTAGTCTCTTCATTGCTGTAACTGTATTTTACTCGATTTACTTTTGTCGTTTTTGGTGACCCAGAAGGTTGCCCTCGGAAATCTGAACTGCCGAGTTCTCACCTTGCTAACCGAAATTAACTTGACATTTTACTTTGAACACTGTCAGTGACAGCTGTGACACGTCCACATGCCTGGTGTCTGCAAATGCGATATGCACTGCTACACACAAACTTAAAACTACTTGACAAGCTGAGTCAGTCCCACGCCTTCACATCGTGCAGTGTCACTCCGTGACAGGCATGTGGGATTTTTTTCTGGCCATGCTGGTGTCTGCCCACGTGAATACTAAGAAAGGGGAATTGGACAAACATTCCCATGTAGGATTTGTCTTGGGGACGCTTGACACTATCAGGCTATGCTAATTAAATACGTGACATTGTTATTATTGTGGTGAGTCTATGAGTCTCTGTGTGAGTCTATGGGTCTCTGTGTTAGTCTATGAGTTTCTGTGCTAATTCTAGATTTGAAGCTTTCGTGACTGCAAGGATTCATACTGTTTTGTTTTTTCGGTAAAGTCACGTAGGTAAAAAATAAAATAAAATAAATGAAAACAACTAAATTAAATCTCTTTGTTAGTCTACGGGTTTCTGTATGATGAGTCTATGCGTCCGTGTGTGAGTCTGTGGGACTCTGCGTGAGTCAATGGGTATCTTGTGTGAGACTATGGGCCTCTATGTGGTGGGTCTAAGAGTCTCTGTGTGATGCCTAGAAAACAAGAAATATTATCAAATGAGGGGGAGTTAGTTTTATGAAGCAAATCTACTCGCATTCAAAATGCTAAATGGTAATGTGGAAATATGTTCCTATCAAAGACTATCAGCAGGGTCAAAAGTGCCTTGCCCGTGGTACGCCGCCGATTAAAATCAAATTGTCTTGCTTTCCTAAACGAGAAAATGATCATTATCATGTAGGAAACATTTCAAACCTAAGCGGAAAGGAGTATAAGGTTAAACGAGAGTAAGGCGTACATATAGAGTTCAATTCGTGACTGCTGCGCTATCAGCATGGAGCGAATACCAAATGTGATTCCAGGACTATTAGTACAGGGCACAAACAGTGAGTATAAACATACTTTTTGGTGTTTGTCTATCATAATATGGTAAGCAATCAATGATTTAAAAATAGTTTATTGTAATAATTTACTTATTATCTTCTTGGTTCTTTCGGCAAAGTCACGTAGAAAGAATTTAATAAAATAATAAAAATAAAACATAATAAAATCATTCTCACGACGTTTCGGCCACAACGCAAGTAGCCGTCTTCAGGTGAAGAACAGGTCTGTCAAGGAGACAGAATCTTAATGGAACGCCCCAGGATTCTACGTGACTTTGCCGAAAGAACCAAGAAGATGAATCCCTGCAGTCACGAAAGCTTTAAATCGAAATTTACTTATTAATCCAGGAAAACGACACTGGGTCACGTGACTCGTTTTCAGGAGGGTCCTGCTGAGTTTTGTTTTACTTTAAGATGTTTTCAGCCAATTTGTGAATGTTTGTATCCATGGCAGGAAACTGGAGCACCTGGGGGAAACCCGACACGGGCGAGGGGGCAACGCTACATCCCCGTACAGATGGAAACAGATGGCGGTTAGTCCACTTGCTGTTCTATCTTCTGGTAAACCAGGGGTATGGCACCTCGACGCCCACGGGAAGGGATTTTCACAACGAGTGTGCGACCACCAACCCTCGCTTCCACAAAGCTGGATTATAGGCGTGCATAACCACCACCGCCCTACTTAATCGTGCGCTGTTGTAATATTAGTTTGATTTGTGAAAGGCATTGCTTGTGGCCCAGCAGGGATGCAATTCGTCTCACGCCCACACGTGCAATGATGCAGAAAATCCATTACAGCGCAGCCTAATTAGCTAAAGGGCATCATGTGATCAATGATGTCACTATCACCTATTGTAACGGGCAGGCAAGTGCATGAGCAACAAGGGCATGCATAAGCAGCATAAATAACAGATACTAACAAGTAATGTACGTGACTTTACCGAAAGAACCAAGAAGATGAATCCCTGCAGTCACGAAAGCTTTAAATTGAAATGTACGTGGTCTTTGTCAATCCACTGCTGGACAAATACCTCCCCAACTCCACGTGAGTCATGTGTTTTTTAATCATCACCCTGCTGACCATTGCGGGTTGGTGACGAGTAACAGGCTACCCTGGACCGGTTCGGATATCATTTGCCACTGATAATCGCCACGGTGGGGAACCGAACTGGGGTCGCTGGGTTCGTGACGCAGCGTGCATACCACTACACCACCGCTGCGCCCCAGTGCCAATAACAGACACAGATTGCAGGGACGATTCACGTCAGAAGTGTCTCCAAGCTCCAATGTGCGTTGGACGCCGTTTATCTGCATTGGGGACCTTAAGTGAGTGGTTGAAATTCCACTTTCCTATGACAGTGCTCAGCGCATGCACAGCAGTACAACCACTGGTGACTTCCCACAGAATGATACTCAGTTAATTCACCCCAGACGGTTGATGGGCACAGCGGTGGCACTGCATGCCAAGATTTGAACTCATTGCCACAGATCCACTCTTGTTATAACATTATTATAATTATTATTTCATCACCACTGAGACCCCTGGTAAAAAAAAGAAATTGTGCACTCAGACTCAAGATTAAACCGGACTGTCAAGCAGAGTGAGATGACGACCTTAGACAAACTCATTATCACCTGCCAAATTGCATAGATTTATTGTTGTTGCTTTGAACCTTTAAGGGCTTCGTGGCAAACGCCACGCGAAATTAAATGCACGCGCAGGCCGAGACACCGTAGAGATGACGAGAGAGACACGCAGAAAGCCAGCCTCTCCACGGGGGGCACGAAAGAACGCGCGACTCGTGATTGTCACACGACGGGCTCATCGAAGGTTACCGGTTTCGTGCAGCCATGACCGCTCCCCACCGTCGCACTGAACCCTCTCACCCCCCCCCCCCCCCACCGTTTCGCGATCATGGCAATAATAGAACGACGTTGGGAAACAGCTCGCGATACATTTCCCAAGGTGGGGGGGGGAGGGTGAGAGGGTTGTGTGGGGGGGGAATGATTGCACTGACAAATTACAAATGTTGCAAAAATCAAGAAAATGATAAGAGCCGAGAGAGAAAAATGCCGTCAGACGTGCAGCACGATCCATTTATCAATACCCCGCTGGTTTCAGCTTGCACATCGTTGAATGTTGGACGCAAATCCGTGCCGCCTACGTTGGGCAAAGGCGTATCAGGAGAGCTTGGACAGATTTAATAAGTGTGGTGAGGTTCGTTAGATTGGTTATGTACGTATGTTGAACTTCTTTCGCACCATACATAGCCAACCATGTTAATCGAAGGTGCGGTTAGAGACGTTTAAAGGTTTTTGAATAAAAAAAAATAGAAAAAAATAGCAAAAGTGGCTCAGCAGTGGAGCAAGCGTCTTGTAATAGAAAGGTTGAGAGTTAAAATCTTAGGTGGAGCGGGGGTGGGTTGACTCAGCTTTATCAATAACACCACTTTGTGGGAAGTCAACAGTGGTTGCCCTATGGATAGACTCGTCCCCGCCAGAGGAATGCTCATGTTCCACCACTGGCTCACGGCTGCAAACGGGAGATGAGCATCAAATGCCTTTGGGCATAAAATCGCTTCGACTTTCCTTTGCAAGGACTTTAGCGGGGTATCTATAAACGGATCACCCCGTATTTTAAAGCGGCCTACACTGCAATGTTGACGACGTGGCTGGAATGGTCGATGGTGATCACGTCCGTTTCTGGCACACCGCAACAGCCTTCACAACCGAGCATTCGCTGAAGCTTCTTGTTGTTTTGACAATCACGGCGTAATAACTGGCAGTACCCTCTGCAGGGATGTGGTGCTGTACAGAGCAGGCACGTGACATTGATTGAGCCGGCCACAGGGACCATCATCGTAGAGCTTGCTTTGTTTCTCTCATTGGTACCTCATTTGCCAGTAAAAAATATGATAATTGGGTTTTTACCCTTTTATCTGGCAACAAAACTGACACCTTTTTTACGAAGAGTCATGTTTGCATAGACCACAATACCTGCAGTCATAATGCAAGAAAAAACATAACTCTGATAATGTATGCGCTGTCCTTGAAGTTGATTGGTCCACACCCGAGACAGCTTTCCTTAGAGCCTAGTCTCACATGGTGTTGGACCAGATGACGCCAAAAGGCACACAACTCCATGTGAGACTAGGCTCTAAGAAAAAACTGTCTCGGGTGTGGACCAATCAACTTCAAGGACAGTGCATACATTATCAGAGTTATGTTTTTTTTTCGCATTATGACTGCAGGTATTGTGGTCTATGCAAACATGACTCCTCGTAAAAAAGGTGTCAGTTTTGTTGCCAAATAAAAGGGTAAAAAAACAATTATCAGAGCTAATTCCATTCAGTTTGCAGACACACTGGTCATCCTTTAGCCATACACAAATGTAGAGATGTGAAAAACAATGTTTTCAGCTCGTAAAAAATAAACACTTGGGCACAAATGCTTGACGCTCTGCATTATAGCGCACGTTAGGCTACAATTCTACGCAGCGCGAACAAACGAAAGGTTTTTCCAGATTTCATTAAAATACTTTAAATTAGGCATTCGACACAATCCTGTGCCAAAAACTAGCGCGCATGGAACATAATGTATTTTTGTATTAACTTATAAACTCAGCAGTCTTCTTTAAATGTTCAATCACATGCATGCACAACACTGTGAGCAGTGGCATGCGAAGAGTCCGACTCTTTGCAACCGAAACTACATCGCACGGGCAGAAGTCAAGCTATTTGCAGTGTCTCTGTTGACCACCTATCTTCAGTAATCACAAGTCTAGAATAAATTTTGGAGCATAGCCTCTTTGTAAATTAACCGTGATTCACGTCCCGTGATTACGCCCCACACGAGCCGGCATGGAACGGCATCTGCCCCCAGTAATCACCGTTAGTCGCTGTTAATTTGCAGGAGGAAAGTGGCCTCTTGCAACCTACGAAGCTGTGATTCATGTGGCAGAGCCAGGGTGATGGAGGCCACGGAGATTTAGCGTGAGACGTTGGTGGTGTGTGGTGCGATAGTTAAGATTTTTAAGCACGCAAAGACGTGCATGGCTCGCACAAAAGCCTTATCTCGACCACCAACTCAAAAGAACTGAAATTATGGCAATGTTGTCCTTTAAACCACCGACTCAAAGAGCTGTTGTTAAGATTCCGAATTGGTTTGTTTTGCATAGGTTGTGTCGGTATCGTGTCGATTTTAGCGATAGCCCTCCCTCCGCATGACAAGGCCAAACAAATCAAGTTGTCACGTGGGCAAATGCAAACCGGTTACGTTGAAAAGCGAGCAACGTTTTTGACAAATTTGCACAACGTTTCACCGCAGACTACACCCAGCATCACCACTCACCAGGCAGGCGTTAGCAAGAGCTAAGATCTCGAGTGAATGGGCTTCCTGATTCGGAAAAAGGAAGTAGACATTATACCTACACGATCTAACTCAAAATAAACACAGTCATGAATCGTAATATGGGTCGTAGAAGCAACTGCATGAGTTGTTGCAATGGCGGCGAGATGTTATCCCCCCTCGCCTGGTGCGCAGGAGGTCGTGGGTTTGATCCCTACCCTGATTGGTGCCTGTTGATAACACTGGTCAACACACTTTTTCTGGCATTAAGGTATTCCTACGGGTTTAAGGTAATTTTGGGGTGCTGATTCCAAATCTGGCATCCGTTTTTGTCTATCACATCAGGTTTTTGAGATATCAAATATTGCATTTGCAATAATAACTGCAGAAGAAAAATATTAAATAAATGTGGATATCTACATAAAATGATATTATAAACACACTATCCTAAAAATACAGCACCATATTTTAACACTAAAGTAGTCACTGACTCGCAACTTGCAATCATAAGTGACAGAGTTAATTTCGGGTAAAATCAATGAAAATGGGGTATGCCGATAGCATAAAAATGAGATGTGATAGAGCAAATCTGAGATCAGATTTGGAATCAGCACCATGAAATGAGTCTAAAACAGCTGCAAAAGTCCAGGCCAGAAAAAAAGGATTTTTTTTGTTGACCAGTGTAATTTGTAGATCACATTTTTTCACCCTTTGGTCGCGTGGCGTTTCTCTGGATCCTGCGCTTTTTGCCTCCACAATAAAAAAAACACATTTTTTAGATTATGTGGCTGCGACTATGAATTCCATGTGATAAAAGCCACTTTGATGAGCTAAAATATTAAACTTAGTGCAGTGGTTGTTGACGTCCTTGTGTTTGAAGTGCACTGTTTCAGTCTGCGGAATGAATGTTACTGGTGGGCTTGCAGTGTCATCAATTTCGCTTTCACCAAATTCACGCATCACAGATTTGGCCATTGCTTCCTCTCGCCTATTTCATTCGCCTCATCTCCACCATCGCAGTCATATTTTGTACCGTTGTTAATTCTTCGTGAAGCGCCTTGGTCAAGGCGCTATATAAATTATGTTAAGATAATAAGACAGAGAACAGAAGTAATGGAATAAGCAGAAAAATATTCCACCTTCACATAATTCTCGCCACTTGTATTTTACACATCTCGTCAGCCACGTGGCTTTCTCAGAGTGAATAATTTCAGCAGCATTGGTTCAACACAAGCAAACTTTGGACTGCTTTTGACATACCGTGCCTCATCTGCAGAGTCAGGCTCGCTTCAACCAATTACACTCAGAATATGTATTCATACTGGAGGAATCCGATGAGCTACTAAAGCTCTTTTTTCACAGATGTCCAGTAGGGGATGGTAAGAACGTTACAGCAACAAATAGTACAAAAACTTGATAGCAGTGCAAAGTACAAGAAAGGTAAACAAATCACCCAAACACATACAAATCAAACTAAACCATCCGCAACCTACCAAAGCCTACTGAGGTATTAACTTGTTTTTCAGAAGTGCCTTGGCCACAAATTATAGCTCAACAAAGTGGCCCATCATTTGGATGTTTACAGCACCACAAAAATCAAAATAACCTCAATGCACGTTTCTATACGTTTGTATATTGTAGGAGGAGGGATGCTGCAGCGGTGTAATGGTTAGCACACTGCACTTTCAGTCCAGTGATCGCCGGTTCTACCTCTTGAAGAAACTCTAAAAGTTTTCTCGAATCCACCCACTCCTGTTCGCCCAGCAGTTTGAATAGGCACGCCGCAAGTGAAGTCAATCGCGACAAAATGCTGGTGACCTTCGAGATGTTTATATGTAAGGGCCCTTTTCTGTTAGATATGGGGCCTAGTTTGACGTAAAAGGATATAACGCACAATACCAAATAATAATTTGTGTAGCTGTGTAAAAAAATTGAAAAACATTGCGTCAAAATGATATACTTCCGGAAAATCCATCGCACGGATGTATCGTGCACAATCATAACACGAAGCTTTGTAACAATATTTTTTTGTTAAAGTTCGATCGCTTTAAAACCTATTAATCGTATTATGTAAGCATTAGGTATAAAGTAGTGTAAGCAAAAAACTCAGGGCAGGAAGAAAATGTAATTTAAAACTATAATTATTTTCTTTATACTGTAATTGCTATACTTTGTCATTTAAATTTAACACATGCTTGCATCCCAAGTTGCACAAATTACAGCATGCATCATCGTGCGCAGCACAACTGTGATACTGTGTAGGCATTAATCCCACAGAAACGCGCCGTGGTAGAGAGACGTTCACCACCTCGCCTGGTATACAGAAGGTCATGGGTTCGATCCTGACGCTGACGCCTAAATATTTGGAGTTTGCATGTTCTCCCCGTGGTCGTGTGGATTTTTAAAGCAGAACAACGCCACTCACTGGATTTGACACTCGCTATTAAATTGTGACTGGCACAAATCAACACTGATTCTCTTAACGGAGACCACGTTGTTACAATTGTGATGGCATTTTTTGTACCAGCATTATCAAATACAAAAGATCTAGTGCATATGTATTAGATATGCAATATATGTGTGTGTGTGTGATGTTAAATACTTGCATGTAAGGTAGCAATGTGTCGAAAAAGTAAGGTTTTTGTTTAAATCAGTGCTTACTACCTACTAAAGTTGTCGCCATCCTCAAATTGGCCACTGGGGCCAGTGCTCACCTCTTTGGGTCACCCTCAGCCTGTACGCGGAAATTCCACATTCCGTCGTCGGGAACCAGTATCTCCTTACGACAGGTTCCGTCGACCGTCGACAAAGTGAGTTGCAATTTTTTTCAACTCTGCAGGAGTCGTGGACGGTCTGAATTAGTCCACCAACTGAGATTTGAACTGGTCACCTCGTGACGATGAGACAGCTGGCTTGATGTAGTGCAGGTTCGAACCGATGTAATGGTGTAATTATTAGTTCACGCCACCGCTGCCAGAAGGGCATCCACTCGAGGGAGCTCTACGGAACGCCTCAAGGGGCTATTTTGGCCTACTCTTCCACACTGGCCAGACATCTTGGAAGAGGTGGGGGCACCTACAACTCTACCCCACCGCACTTGACCTGCCGCTTGGCTAACAATTATTTTCGGGTTAGATCGCCTAAATATAAATGTGTCGTTCAACCCGCCACCGCCCGACACACGTAAACACGCCAATTACAAAACAATTAGTTACTAGTTCATGCTGCCGGGTGGACAGATGCGGTAAGGATTTTTAAGAAACCTGCACCATCGTTTCAAGCGCCGTGCCAGGAGTTCTAACCGAACCGGAGGCCTCTGGATTGCAGAAGTCCGTTGAGACATCCATTACACCACTATGGCGGCACACACCATTCAACCAGACGACACTCCCCTCGCATGCCCGTCCGGGCCACGGCAGCACCGGCAAGCCCATAGCAACTACCGCGATGGCTCCCCTTCTCCTGGGACACCCGCGGTGGCGAGATGTTAACTACCTTGCCTGGTATGCGAGAGGTCATGGGTTCGATCCCAACCACGACGCCTGCATATTTGGAGTTTGCATGTTCTCCCCCGTGGTCGCGTGGATTTTTTTCCGGGTCTTCCTCTTTTTCCCCTACATATTTAGAAACAAGCGTTTAGAGTATTTGGCTGCTATAAATTTCCACACGATAAGCCACTTCGTTCAGCTATCATTTGTGGTCCGGTGGCTTCTGAAAAAGAAGCTAATAGCTCAGTGAGCCTTACCTGGTAGAGTTTTTTTTTTAGTATCTCACCCACACCGCCGATTAGCACGGTTGCCTACGTACGGTGCATAAAAAAAGGTTCACCATACATACGCACAAGTTTTCCCTTCATCACCAATCGTGGGAGTGGGGGCAAGGGGGGGGCTGAGACAATCAATGTAAGAATGGCAAGCTGATTGTCACCGTGAATGGGAATATGACATTTCGAGGGACTCTTTTGTTCGCATTAAAATAGCGTCCAAGGCTCAGGATGAATTAGGTTGACGTGCTGAATGCTGCCGTATCATTCTGAAATGGAATGCTGTTAAAAAGAAAAAACCTCCGTAGCATTCATCCATTCATCCCTGAAAGCTTCAACTGTTTAGCTTGAATTCCTTAACACAAATGAAGCACTCCATTCTTCAATAAAAGTTCCAAAGTGATTAATTGTCTGGCACCACATTTTCGCGAGAAATGGCTGAAGGATTATAGACACTAAAAGAGCCTACAAACACGGTTTGCCCTTTGATATTACTAATACATCCAATAAGACACGGATAAGTGTTGATAGCATGCCAGCAAAAGTAAAGCGCCAGCCGTGTGCATGCTTAATTTTCATTAAATGTGTTGCACGAGCGAGATTGAACCTTCGCACACATGGTCAGCTTAACCCCTTGCCTTTCCAACGTTGCGCCATTATGAACACGTTACCGGCAACGTTGCTTACACGAATACGGCCGTGGGTGCTGCTCCCATGAATGAGCTTGACTCACTGACTTTTCCACCCCATCCAGAGGACTCGGCAGGTCTAACGGACTGACCGCGTCGCCTCATCCACGCTGTGTTCAACCACCACCACGACCACCCCTACACACCGCAGGTCACGACGAACTCACCCACTCGCTCACTTGCGCACCGCCGATTAGCACGGTTGGGTTCGTACGGTGTGAAATAATTTTAACATACATACACTTGAATGCTATCGCACTCACAAACCCACTCACTCCTCACTCACTCGCCGCGATGCCGGTCACAACGCTTCTCTTTCTGCTTCTTCTCTCCAACTGCTCCACTTTGGAATTCCTTCCCATTGTCTGCGTTCCCAAGTTCATATAATAACCTTGCTCAATTTAAGACACGTATTCACTCTTATCCATTTTACCTTCAAGAGTGCTGTTTGTTGCTGGCTGCTCGGCATTTTGGGCCTTTGTGCATGTGCTCACCTAGCTTGATTTAACATAATCGTAAGTAGACATACATCTCTCATTTTTGGTGTTTACTCGACAATTAATTATTTAAGTAAATGTTTTGGAATTTTCTTTATAAGCATTTTCAACAATATTTTTCGCTTGGCATTACTTACACTGCGTATCAGTGACTCCACTGGAGTCTATGATTGGCATCTTACAGGTGTCGGCCTTGTTTTAATTTACTTTATAAATGCATGGGGGTGGCGGGGGGCGGAGGGGGGGAGGGGGTCAAACTCGACGTTAGTTTAATATTTTAAATATCTGCCGCAACACTCAATGGACGACTTTGTGAACTCCACAAAGGGACTCTTATTGTCTTATTTAGGGGTCACAGCACCGCTCTTAACGCCCTTAACTCGGTCCAATGGCACCACTGAACACCGGTGAGATGGTAGTTCGGTCACAGACAGGCAAGCCACCTCCAGGATTAGCCAGACATGACGCTCCCCATTACATTTCCTCTTGCCGCAATGTCTCTCTACTCCCGATGGCTGAGTGATGCTCCCCCGGTGAGATTCTCTGTTAAAGGTGAGTGTCTCTCACTGCGTCGGTCACACAAGGACCAGCGGGCGGTCGATCGTCAGCGTCCAAGAGGCGTTAAGGCCGCCTGCGCATCAAAACGAACCTCAAATTCGTTCACGCTTTTCGTTTTTTCTTGTCTCTGCAGCCGCTCCACGCAGATTAACGTGCGAGCATGTGGGTAGTGGGCGTCTGGAAACGTGAACAAATGTCACGATAGCCTGCTGACAAATGAACTAATGTGCAAGCAACAATGGGCTGCATACGGCACACTGAATGGTTATAGCCAGCAGAGCCAAATCATGGTACAAAACCGGCCAAAGGCAAGCTGGGTTTTTTTTACTTGCTTGTATTGTTCCTGGAACACATTACCGGGCTTTAGAGAGGCTGATGTTTCACCCACAGCTGTAGACCTCAAAAAACTTCGCGACAAAATAATAATGTTCTGTTGTACACTCCATGTGTACGTGACTGTGTTTGAAACATTTCACGTGGCGGACGTTTTGCCCATTGGTCCGTGCTTGCTTCTGAGTCGTGTTCGCAGACCGTGCACAATTGTGCGAGTGATCAAGCACTGTCTGTGCGTGTGTGCGTGCGTCAAGGCCAAACATCACTTACATCACTTGCATCACTTACACGACACGTCGTCAGTTGCACGAGTTTATTTGTGCGCGTGAGTGCGTACGTAAGTGCATCACCAGTGGGGAGCGGTAGTGTAGCGGTTCGTGCGCTGCGCTACAAACTTGGTGACCCGGGTTCGATTCCCACTCACGGTCAACACAAGTGACGATTATCTGAACCGGTTCTGGGCCTCCCTGAGGTCGACTCAGCCTCAAATGAGTACCTGGTGCGGTGTGTAAACGTCGCCACTGGTGTTGGCCACCCACCCCCTCGTATGCCGTGCCGGCCTTCATAGATGCTCGCTAACAGCACTTGCCCCAACAGTCTGTTAAAGGCTATACGGGGGATCTTTGTCTGTCGATCATAAGATGTGCGCACACGAGGGTGCCACTCAATATGCAAATGGTAAACGTGAAGTCTCAGTCTTGTTGGATCACTCCCTCCCACAACTTGTTACCCGTGGTGTGAAAGTCAACAGCTGAGAATCTCACCCCACTCTGTGCATAGTCACAGGTAGCTCGAAGTCGCCCCCCTCCCTCCTCCCGCTCCTTCTTCTCTCCGTCCGTGCCTCTGCATTTATTGGAGCAACCGGTAATCGCTGATCGGATTGCCGTTAAACTCACAGCAGCAGCAGCAGCAGCCTCCGTTTAACGGGAGAATGAATAAAGTCAGGAGGGCAGTGACCTTGAAAATAACAAACTCGAATTTCGAGTGGCACCCCCTGGGTGAGCGTGTGTACATGAGCGTGCATGAGAGCGCAACGGTTCGTGCGAGGGCAGTTCCTCGTATTAAGTCCAAATCCGAGGTGAACGTTTGAACGTCATCCGAACAGCACATTATGGGGCTGTCAATTTTTAGGAAATGTGAATCATCAGCGGTTTGGCGGCGTACACGGGACTTGAACGCACCAACGCCGCCGTCGCACGAGTCCGTCCGAGTCTGTCCGAGTCCGTCCGTGTACGCCCGACACCACCGCGGCATTTAATGAGAATTTCACCCTCACCGAGAAAGGTGGACAAATTCTTTCTGTGTGAGAAGTGCGCAGCTACTGGAGCTGTGCATTTTAAAATCTAGTCTGAAAACTCATTTATTGAGAACTGCTTTTTGTGTTTAGTTTGTTGTCCTTCGTTCCGCATCTCCGATTAGCACGGTTGCCTACGTACCGTGCGAAAGAAGCTCAACATACATACAACTGGTTGACATATTACGCCCCAAGTAAAACATCTGCTTCATCACTACACTAACGATTAACCCACACATTGTAAAGTGTCAGAAATGTGAACATCTGAAATCACTGAAGTGCCCACGCTGCTTCGATCACATCAAACCACCTAGTTGAGTGTGACTCACCATCAATGCCGCATGTAGTGGCGTGTCAACATGGGACATGAGTAGACCAAGGTGGTTTGGTGTGTTGATGACTCAACATATATGACTCCTAATCGTACCTTCCACCACCATTCTGTGCAGGCTCTGGGAGCCGGGCAGTTGGAGGCAGTCGCCCTCGAACAATAATGGAGGACGGAGGAGCGACGCTTCACACAACAACGAGCGGAGAGCCGGGCGGTCGAAACAAAGCAAGTTGGCACAGCGTGGGGGAGCACAGGTAGTGCATCTGTCGGTTGTCTCAGATGGTTAACCGTAAACACATATTATAAAAACTCAACACACTCGTTAACAGCGTACGGCCGGCGACGTTATGGGCAACGGCCCTTCTGCATAGCGCACGTGCTGCGTGTTGCAGACGAACGTGTCGAGTTTTGTCGTCGTCGCCGCTGTTAATTGTGCAGCAGCAGCAGCAGCAGCGGCATCACCACCAAACAATTTGCCCAACCCGTAACGGCATCAGCTGGGCGCCCGTCCCGTGACTTGCTGCCAGCGACGCCTTCGAGACGACGTGAAAGCCTGGCGCGAGTGCGGTGGCGACGTCGCTGCTGCTGCTGCTGCTGCTGCTGTTGTTGTTGTGCCGTACCTTTTCAGTGGCGCAGCACGAGTATGGGACCCCGCAGGCCGCCTTGCCAGGAGCAGAGCACAGGTGGTAGGGGTTGTACTCCCAGTCCGTGTACGAATCCGCTCCGCAGCACTGAAACTGTGAGACACAAAAGACAATGATAAAGATAGCATCCCCCCCTCCATACAGCCTTTAGCAGACCATTAGGGCAAGTGCTGATAGCGAGCGCCGATGAAAGCTGGCACGGGCACACGAGGGGGTGGGTGGCCAACACCACGACCGGCCGCCTTTGTTCCCCCGGTTCTGATGTTTTACACACCGCAATAGGTACCCATGTAAGGCTGAGTCGACCTAGGGGAGGCCCAGGACCGGTGCATATATTCGTCACTGGTGTTGGCCACGAGAGGCAATCGGAGCCGGGTCGCCGGGTTCGTAGCGCAGCGTAGCGCTCAACACCGCACCAAAATGCCAAATGTGCCTCAGGATGCCACATGGTGGAGAGCCAAGCCACAACATTTACAATCTGAGTGACGAATTGGCCACGTTCTGTTTACGTGACAACCCTTACTATTTGGCTGTGTCGGGTGATGGCGGGTTTTAACGACACAACATTTATATATTTACGCGATCTAACACCAAAAAAAAACCTCTCTTTTGGAAGTCATTGGTGTTTCAAATGTCGATTTCCCAGGCAGAGAAGCATGCGATACGAGGGGGGATGGTGCTCACAAGTTTACACGGATGGGTTAGGACCCCCATTTGCTGTGCGGCCGTGTCTTGGCCACCTCACAGCCTGCAGTCTGACCAAACTAACATCGGCGAAGCACTCGGAGAGCCATTGTAACAATCATTGTCTACTTTGCGTCAAAAGCGCCTCGTTTAACAAATGGCTTACGCCAAAGGTGATTGGGATTTGACTCACAACCTTACAACCATTAGCCCGCCCACTCTAGAGAATGAGACGTCATAATGAAGACGTGCAAAAAAAAATCAGTAAAAAATAATAATTGTGAATGGATAGATCGCATGATGGTCAGCAGGTTCCCCACGGAGGCAGATTGCACCAAGTCAATAATAGTGTATTCCGACAGCATGCCAATTTGCGCGGGGAATTATCATCGCAGCCTTTCGCTCTGAAGAAACAAGTAAGTTTGAGAGTCTGCGCTCGCATTATTACCATGATTGTTTTTGTTATTGATACGAGTAGACCACTGTGTGTCGGTGTGAGCAGTCGCCCCGACGTTTTAGGCATTCCACCATTCAGTATGTTCAAAAGTACAGCACCCATTTTATTTATGTATGTACATTGAACTTCTTTAGCACCATACGTAGCCAACCGCGCTAATCAGAGGTATGGGGGAAGGACAACAAGCTAAACACAAAAAAGCAGTTCTAACGAAATTAGTTTCTAATCTAGATGATTTAAAAGTGAGTAGCTCCAGTGGCTTCCTGAAATCGAAAGGAAGAGCATTCCAGACGGCCGCAGAAGCGCATTTGATAGCACGTGATGCGGTGACCATCTTTATTTAGACGAAGGACCTCTTATTATTACGTAAAAAAAACGCAATTTTTTCAATACACTTATATCGGTGAAATTCAGGTAATCGCATCCGCAAGAGAACAGGCCCAATGTGGGTCCCCTCTCTTGTGTGAGGTCCTGGGGACATTGCCCCAGGATGACCTCTGCCAGCCGACCCTTCTCGCTGGGTGGCCAATGGGTGTGAGAGCCAAAATCTGCCACTTAAACAAATGACCCACAATTGAATTATAAACCAAATTGTGAAAAAAGCAAAATACATGTCCGTATGCCACCGTGGTCACCTATATTTTCATTGCAGAATGTTAGTTTTCTAAAATCCATACAACCTGCTCGTTTTCCACGTTGTTTAATGAAAACAAAACATATTTTGTTCTTTCTTCAATAATTGCCCTCGGTGTACATATTTTGAGTTGTGTCCCTCCAACACAATCTTCTTCCCCTGTTGAGCAAACTTACTGGTTGCTTTGTTTTGCTCATTTTAATTTTTAGTGCAAATTTGCATCTTTCTTTGTTATATGATATGTTATTTTCAACGTGTAACACGCCGCACAGCGTGAGCTAATTCTTGTACAGGCACGCGGAGGGACCACAGACATGTGGGAAAGCAGCCAGGTTGTGAATCAGCACTACCAACAATTGCCAAAGCTCTGTTGGTCCTCTATATATAAAGGTGTTATCGGCCAATTAATGAGCGTTTAAACATGCCAGAGGAAGCCAAATGAAGCCAGAGCACCCGGAGAAAACTCACACGTGGGAGGGGGAAACACTCTATCCCATACTGGTGGAACTGGTGGAGTCAACATTTGCTGTACTGCCTTCTCTTTGCGAGTCAGGGTGTGACCCATCGATGCCCACCGAAAGGGAGTTTCATATTATTTGTGTGCGATCCACCAACCCTTGCCTCTGGATTTCAGGCGTGTGCCACCACCAAACTTGTTAAGTTCATCAGTCATTTCCATTGTCACGAGCACATCTGAGGCGTTTCATCATTTCTCTGTCAAGGTTTATGCCTTTATTTATGTCATCGTTATCCTGCCAAAAAGTGGCAGCATTATGCGGCCAAAAAAGCTATAGAAATCCGGCCGGAATTCAAAAAATTATTAAGGTAATTTAATGCAGCTATTTATAGACAAAATATTACATTGCTTGAGTAAAGCAATTTTGGCAATGAAGAGGTTGACGTTTCAGATGTCACACTTGAATAATGGAATACCGCCCTTCGAAATTTAAAAATAGGAATGTTCCTGGACCAGTTAGGATATCTGTGGACATCATTAAAAAAGCAGAACTAACTGTTTAACAAAACTAACGAAGCTATATCATCAATGATTCCACACAAATGAAATACTACCTACATCAATCATTCTTCTGTCCAGAAATAGGAGCACAAATATGATCTGAAGAATTAGAGAACCATCGCTGACTATCACACACACACACACAATCTGTTCACAATCTGTAAAAATAATTATTGATATCGAAACCGACCACGTGAGTGAGCTGGATTTAGAAAGACCCCTTAAGTACCATCAATATTTTTTTTGCAAAAGACTAATTTAAACGCATATCTTTTTGTAGCCTATAAACATGGATTTTTTTTGTACGCAATGGGATATTCCTTCTTTGGGTAAATTCAAGTTGGGGGGATGCTCATTTTTCTGACAAATTTGAGCCCTGGGGGGAGGAGGACCCCAAGTCGCCGGGTGTACAGATTGAATTTCAATCGAGGTCACACGAGACAGAAAACTCATTCCGTCACGTTCCCTCGCTAATTCGTGCACACGTCGGCGTATCGTGGAGATCTTTTAGAATCTGCGCTTACGCAAGGGATGCACTCTTATCATGCTCACAGACTCGATTTCTCGTGCTAACACAGTACGCGCGATTATATGGTTGCGCTGGATATTAGAATTGGAGACCCTTGCCGGTGTCAAACTGATCCAACTGACACGGTCCATAAACTGCCCAAATTGAGTCCCAGCAGGAGGCAGTTGGTGACCTTTCTTAACGAGGGTCATCTTTTACATCGCCCCAACATCAACAACAATAACACAAACGAATTCATCAATTGCCAAGTCAAGCGGCCCGGCGTCATTAAATGCAATAGGAAATGCATTGAAGTTTCCATTTCCAGGGCAAAAGGGCCAAGCAAATATATAAACGAACATGTTTATTGTCAAAATGAACAAGCCAAACGAACCACAAATGGACAAATCTATTCGTGTTTAGGCTTGTAAAGGGGCAGCCCTGAAATTCCTTGCTCGTGCCACTGCTGGCAGAAGGGCAATTCAAGTAGTCGGCTTATGGAGAAACTGAACCATGTCACCACTGGAATGTGGAATTAACATCACGGATTCATGGTCACGAACAGAGATGATTTCTCCATAATGTTCATTCGAGCATGGAAGGAACTTTAATTTTTTTTGTATTGTCTGGTGCAGTATGTTTTTGTTTGTTCATGGGAACGTTAATCGGATTCATAAGACACTTTTCAAAAGCAAGGCAACACACACACACACACACAAAAGCCACCTGCGACTATTATGGACGTGTGATGGAAAATGGATTTGCATGAGAAAAGATTGTGTGCTATTTCACGAACAATAGCTGTGACTGCCGGGGCGAACCCTGATATCAATTGAAGAGGCGGGACATGACTTGTGGGGTGCATGAAGGCGAGGAAAGCTGAATGCCAGCATATTCACGTCTGAGCTTTACGCGGTTCAACAGTCCACACTCTCCTTGCAGCCTTCACGATAACGACTAGCACAAGAAGGACTCCAATACCTGCACTGAACCTGTGCAATCAAGGTGAAGCCTTGAAGGATTCGTTGATCCACTCCACACGTCTCTACGCTCCACGTCAGAATCACAACATTAATTTATACTGGGGGAATCCGATGAGCTATGAAGCTCTTTTTCACAGATGTCCAATAGGCGCACGGGGTAAGAACGTTACAACAACAAACAGTACAAAAACACGATAGGAGTGCAAAGTACAAGAAAGGTGAACAAATCACCCAAACGCACACAAATACAACACGAAACCATCCAAATACTACCAGGCAAAGCCCACTGAAGTACAGGTAGACTTACGACGGAGATGCGTTACGACGACCCCATCGTAAGTCGAAAATATCGTAAGTCGAAAATGGCCTCGCCTACCCAGGAGTCTTAAAGAATGGTGATAATTTAGCAAAACAGAGCAATTTACAGTACCGTACTGTATCAATTATATGCATACAGTACATCCCAGCAGCGTCCCAATATACAATATCGTACCGCGTTCGCTGCTGCGTTTGACTGCCGCGCGAAATGTAAAATATTTGACAATTTTGTCATATCGCTATCGCCATCGTAAGATCGAAATATCGTAAGTCGGGCCATCGTAAGTCGGGGACTACCTGTATTCACTTCTTTCCAGGCAGGGCGCCTGTGCTGGGTCATCATCATCATCATCAGAGTGTGGGTATCCCCCCACCTCTTCCAGGACGTTGGACCAGCGTAGAAGGGTTTGTTCAAACACCCTCTAGAGCTCCCTCTACAGAGGCCCTACTGCCAGTAGCGGTGTGCACAATAAATTGCGGGGCTGCACCTTTAACTATTTTTATATGTCCAAGATGTGGGCGCACACGTCTGGCGGTTAGTTACAACATTGAATGGTTCAAATAATGTGCTGCAAGAGTCAATGGTGGGTAATAGAAAATAAAAAGTAGGTAAACGTTGTTTGTTAATTTAATTAAATGAAATAACCTGTAATTCATCATTCAATTAGCCAAACAGACCGAATCATCCCAGGGGTGCCTGCTCACACACACACGGCAAAACCCTGCATGCTGTCGTATGCAACGGTGAGGCTAATCCGTGTCGTATGGATTGCAAACCAACGACTGATTGCAAAAGCCAGATTTTATTTGACAGAGCTGTCCACAAACACCGCTCGTTCCCAACCTGAGCTGCGGCAAATAATTATCGTAGAGCGCAGAAAACTAATTATGCGTTTCCACCCCACACCCCCCGTGAATTGTGGGTTATATGTAAATGGTTTATGAAAATTAGCGGATCAAAAACTGACCCGTGTCTGCCTTCTTTCAAACAAATTCTGATGGGATCTGGAAGGCACATTGGCAATTATGATATAACTGTGATTTCGTTGTAGTTATTAAACCGCGTTGTCCATTTATAAATGATGTAAAATCCACAGCCGTCTGGGGAAATGTACAACGATGTGAACATGTTGATAGAATCTATACGAAATCAAGTTTGGATCCCGTGATATTTGTTAATGATCCTTGCATCAATAACATTGGGTTCAACGTCATCATCATCATCAGCCATGACCTATCCACTGCTGGATTAAGGCTGCCCCACAACGACACCATCCCTCATGGTCCTTCGATGCCACAATTGATCTCCTTCTTGCACATGAGATGAGATCATCGCTCCATTTCCGAGGTCATCCTAATTCTGGGCTTGTTTTCTCCGTTGGTTATCATTCATTTGATTACCAGTCCTGTCGATCATCCATCACCCAAAGGGGTGAAACATTAATCATCTGCATAGCTAAATATATTTGAGTGGGTGGAAAATGCAGCTGCTAATCAGCCTGTCAGAGCACTTGCCAAGAACACTGGGATCAGAAAATTGAGGCCCCGGTGGTCCAACTTAGATAAAGCGAGATTCACAAATGCCGCAAGGTTATTGGTCTTAGCCGAGTGACAAATGAATGCATAACAGAGCACATTGTCCAACACGTGTGGGGTTTTCACCGTGTTTGATCAAACTCGGCTCTCAGGAAGCATCAATCATAGACGCGCAGAGCAAACCATCTGCAGAGATGAAGGGCATGCTGCATTAGAGAGGTAAAACAAATCCTTCTCGCAAGGGCACTGAGGCACTGTTCGTGTCCTGTTTACAGGCCTCAGCATGAGGTGGAAATTCTACATTACTAGGACGGGGGACAAATCTGTATATAGAACAACCGCAGGTGATTTCCTGACAAAGTGGGACTCGTTTTATTGACTCTCAACCAGTATTTGAACTCGCAACGGTCTGACTGGGAGCCAGTCACTCTACCCATGAGCCTCCTGGCCGGATAGAGAGGTTAAAGTAAGGCCTTCAATATCGCTGTTGGAAAATGCTATAGCATAGCGCGTGCGTCACCTGGCACTGGGGCTTTTTGGACGAAGAAAAATATACTTTTCTTCGGATACTACTGTATAATGTCAACTACTCAACAAGAACAACAACGGAAAGCAAGGATTGGGAGAAATTGGGGAGGTCTGTACTCAGCAGTAGGAGGTGACGGGCTGGCAATAACAACAACAATGACATCATTATATATTGTCAACAGCACGTTTGGAATATAATTGGTGAAACGTACTGCATTTAAATGTACGAGGGAAAAATAAAACATGTTTTTGAAATACAAGCCAACAACTCAACTGATTTCGAGGTTAAACAAACGTTAATAATGTTTACATTACTAAACGAGGTGTTAAATTACCATTTGCTAATGGGAAAGCTACCAATCTCCTGCTTCTCAGTGGTTGCTGATTTATTTACACCTAACACGTGTGTGCATCACTGCCCCCGCCTCAGCCCCCTCCACTCATTCCTTTCATCCTCATAGATAATATTTAACGGGCTGCAAGCTAAACACTTACTCTCATTCCCCCGTTCATTCACCATCGTCGAGAAGCTCATCACATTTACATAGACAATATCACATTTTCACGAACCATAATCTGAATACGAAACAGGGAAAGAAAGACATTTTTAGTCCTTTAGCAATAACGGTTAGGTATTGTATGGATTCCATTTGAAACGCGTTCGTTAATAAAGTCCTCACATAATTATCAATTCATGCTCGCCCATGGAAATAAACATTTGAAATATGTTGCAGTGCGTGTGATTGATGAGGTGGTGATCAAAATACTACTGTCGTGAGGGCTGGGCTAGGTGAAGCCTCAGCGTCTTGCTGTAGTCCCTGTGTACCACCGAAGGACCGACCCCACCGCTCTCCTTATTCTGCGCCCGTTCCCATTAACTTTTGCTCTGCACCGGCGGGAAAAATCCTCACGCACCCAAGACGAGAATGGGCGACCGACTCTGGCTCGGTGGCACAGCGTGCGGCTCTCGCAATCGGAAGGGTTGCGAGTTTAAATCCTGGCTGGGGGGCCTTCTGACTTGGCCGATCAAAGTCAACGTCGGTGGCTGTCTTATGGGGGAGACTCAGCCACCCCGCCATAGAAATGTGGGGCTTCCTTCGCCGGGTCAGGGGCTGTAAACGGTGCGTTAGCACCGCTTTCGATGCTCAGTCGATCGAGAAACCACGGGCTGCTTCCGTGTCTATTCCCTTCTGCGTGGCTTTTCAATACAGCGGAACCGCTCCTCTTAACCACGGTAATTGGTTCGACGAAACCGGTCGTTAAGTGATTTCGTCGTTAAGCGAATATAGGAAATCCATGCTGAAGGCTTAATTCGTTCCGATAGCATCACCCACAAAACGCACTTTATAATGTTTAAACAATGTATATTAATAAAAAGATATACTAACAACATCAAAATAAACACGTTTAATAAATGCATTAAGTAATATTTACTTTACCTACAACAGCCTGTTGTTAACAGGGGAATGGTCGTTAAGCGAACAAATTGGGCTCTGTGGAGGAGGCCTGTCTTTAAACGATTAGTCGTGAACAGGGGTGGTCGTTAAGAGGGGTATTACTGTGTATATTTTTAAGGATTTTTCATTCCAACTTTGCAGCTTTCGAATTGTACGGTCAGTGTAATGACACAAATGAATTGAATTTCCATTCAGGACTCTCGCAGTAATACGTGTCAAAGAATTACTCCCATAAGATGACGGGGGACATGCGAACCTCACAGACTTTACCGTCTACATTATTATTATGTGCATGTCCCATTGCTTCTGCACAGCTTCTTCCGATGTAGCTGAATTTAAACGCAAGCTAAATCCAAATTGTACTGCTATGTATTGATTCAAAATCACAATTAGCTATGGTCGATCCACTGCTGGATGACAGCCTCTCCAAGCGCCTGCCACCTCTCGCAATCCCATAACAATCCACCGACACATTTCAAACCCTGCATTTAAAACGGCAACTACAAAGGTTTGTCAAGTACACAGCTGAGCAACAGTATTTAATGGATAAAGTTCAAACAAGAAATAGCTGTCAATTCGTGGCAATTGCCAGATGCCATGATCCAGGAAGCTGCCACAACATGCACAACCGCGTGGCATCTCAAAGCCACGTGGGTTTACCCACCTCCGATGGGGTACATAGTGTGCGAAAGGAGAAATCTGAATATTTATTTATACTGGAGGAATCCGATGAGTTTTTAAAGCTCTTACTCTTATGTTTTTTCGGTAAAGTTACGTAGGTAAAAAAATATAATTTAAATTAATAAAAGTTAAATAGTACTTGATACAGCAATCGTGCTGTGACGGTTCCACCTGAGGACGGAAGCTTGTGTTGCCTCTGAATCGTCGTGATTTTTTATTGATACTTTTATTAATTTTAATTTTATTTTTTTACCTACGTGACTTTACCGAAAAAACCTAAGAGTATGAATCCTTGCAGTCACGAAAGCTTCAAATCTAGAATTATAAAGCTCTTTTTCTCATCATGCCCAGTAGGGGCGGGTAAGAACGTAACAACAACAAACAATACAAAAACATGATAGGAGTGCAAAGTACAAGAAAGGTAAAGAAATCACCATAAAAAATACAAGTAAAACTAAACCATCCCCATCCTACCAGGCAAAGCCCACTGAGGTATTCACTTATTTATCAGAAGCGACCTGGCCACAAATGATAGCTCAACAAAGTGGCACCATTATATGGACGTTTATAGCACAGAAAAAATCCAGATAATCTCAATGCATGTTTCTAAATGTGGAGTGTAAAACCAGATGACCCGGAGACACAAATCCACTCGACAACAGGAATAGCTCAACAAATTGGCTTATCGCGTGAACATTTCTAGCAGCCAAATACTCTAAGCACGTATTTATAAATGTGCAGGGAAAGAGGACTAGGATAAAAAAAAAATCCATGCGACCATGGGGAGAACACGCAAACTCCAAATATACAGCAGGCGTCAGGGTCGGGATCGAACCCACGACCTCCTGCGTACCAGGCGAGGGAGTTAACATCTCGCCAATTTTTCGATTTAAAGCTTTCGTGACTGCAGGGATTCATCTTCTTGGTTCTTACGGTAAAGTCACGTAGAAGGGAAGTAATAAAATAATAAAAATAAAACATAATAAAATAATTCTCACGACGTTTCGGCCACAACGCAAGTAGCCATCTTCAGGTGAAAACCAGGTCTGTCGAGGCGACAGCGTCTGAATGAAAAAGCACACGTGCTTGGAGCATGTTTATAAGCTGGGTTGGAAGGGGGGAAGAGAGGGGGAGCCTTAACAAAAGAATATGCATATCAAGAGGAATTTAGCATATTTATGGGAAATGCAGGTATGTGATTAGTACTGCATATGCCTGTGCATTATGCAGGATTAGCAGCATCAAAGGGAGGGGATATGGGAAATGCAGGTATGTGATTAGTGCTACTTTGCCCGTGCATGATGCAGGATTAGCAGCATCACAGGGAGGGGATAGGGGTAGCATTAATAAAGGGAAGAAGTGTTAATAGTATGTAGCTGCAGTAACTAAAACCACCACTTAAACAACTAAAGTATAAACTACATAGTATCATCATTATAGTAAATATACTCTACAATAAGCTGAGTTACTAACAGTAAGTAATACATTACAATTCTACGTCGTAAAAAATATAATATTCTTCCATCTAAACTTTATTCTCTTACATCGCACGAGTCTACACCGTACTATATACTATATACTGCCAATTACACCGGCTGCATTATCTCGGAGCGGCCCCTGGATTCATACAACGTGCAGAATAATAAATATTGCATATAAGCCATGGAGACACAATTATTTTAATTGTTGACCAATTATCACAGACTTATCTGGAAGGGTTTATTTAATTTTACTTGACAACAGCAGTTAAGCGCAAATTGGAAAATTATACATATATATATGCATCTACCATATGTTGTGGCCAGAATGAGTATCCGTGTAAAATATTACGTAGTCAATGAAATGCAGTCGTAACAAATGTATTCTTGAGGATATTGTGAAGGCAGGCTTCAGCTTCTGCTAGTGTAAATCAGACACATTTGAATCCAAATATTTACACGCGTGTTTCACATTTTACCCGGATATATTCATTGCATTTTTTTTGTACACAATAACGAATTCAGCAATTTGGACGCTTGCCACGGGCAGTCAAACGCACGTACACAAACACACACACGACTCGCATGCACAGACACACGCACACACAGGACGACACGTTAATATGACGAACAAGTCTACGGAAATAACTGAACTATTCATATCGAGGCACGAAAGTCATGAAGTCAATTAGGACACATTTTAATATCCTACAAAAAAACAACTGCACGCGTACGTATACACGCTCACACACACATAACCAGCACGGCCCTGGCTGAAAAGGCGTTTCTCCGTAGCTCCACCGATCGTCTGGAACTCTCTACCACTGCTGCACACAAGAAGTAGCATTCAAGCACCAGCCGCCTTCAAGATATAGCCCCAGAGTCACACCCGTTCAGACCCTCACCCTTCCAGGCATCACCTGTTCAGCCTCTCACCCATTCAGACCCTCACCCGTTATGGCTCTCACCTGTCCTGGCCCTCACCAGTCCAATCTCTCACCTGTTCAGGCTCTCACCTGTTGAGGCTTTCACCTGCTCAGGCTGCCGTACAAGGGACTTGCAACTCTGGCTCGATGCCTGTGAGTTCGCTAAATATGTGCACATTGTAAATTGTGCTTATTATAATATTCTTAACACCAGAGAACTCATTCTTATTCTGCCAGAATATTGACTTTGCGAGATGAGATATGGCAGCAATAGCAAAAAGAAGGTTGCAAATAGTACAAAAAATGAAGACTTCGAAACTTTAAACGTCTTGTGGGCGAGAAAAAAATTACATTTCATAATGGCTCTCAAGAAAAGTCCCGCCTATGCAACTAAAATCTTTCGTGCGTTCAGCTGAGCACATCGTTATCATTATCATCATTGTATATCATAGTGCATCACCCAGTGGCATAATGAGTCTCACAGCATAATGCATTCAACAGAAATCGCTCCCAGTGATGGATTTACATCACTGTCAAAAAAAGATTTAACATTGAAAAAAAAATTGCCTCGTTTCTCACTGCAACTCTGCGCAGCTCTCCGGCTTGTGCTCTGTGTGTCCTTCGGCACAAATCGTCGAGACGTTTCGCTGCACGTGCCGGGCGTTTGTTCCTGCGTCTTATCTCAGCTTGCTGAAGAAGCCCTCAACACGCGGAGAAAAACATCGGACGACATTCCTGCCCAACAACTCCCTTCCAATCTTCTCCGCGCACTCTGCAGCTTCTTTTCCTTTCTGCTTCCTGTGGTATTTGTGCTCGTGCACCGCTGCCAAACGCAGCAGCGACACCAAACCATTCGTTTGAATTCCGATCCGTATGTCACAGCATGCCACGTATAGACCATCCTGAAAAAATGGTTTACCGCAGTGGTTCTTAACCTTGACTGCAGCCATGTATCCCTTTGGTTCTAAATCGTACAACAATGTATAATGGTAAAAACAACATAGGGGTTTGATGACAAAAAGTAGTTGTAACTTACGTGTATTTTTGTATTTTCGATTATTTATCTTCTAAAAAAATCTGGCCATGTCTCGCACCTCGTGCGTGCACCCCAGTTGAAGAAGAACCACTGCTGTAGACCCACGTGCCTCTCTTTTGAGTCCATCTCCTTTGTGGCCATCAATTGACCTCCCATCGTGTGAAACAGCCTCGACTGGCTTACGACAGATATTCGAACTACACTCCTACAAATGCCTCCATCCACCATCATCACCACCATCATCATCATTACCACCATCACCACCACCATCATCACCACCATCACCACCATAATCACCACCACCATCATCACCACCATCATCACCACCATCACCACCATCATCATCATTACCACTACCAGCACCACCACCATCATCACCACCATCACCACCATCATCACCACCACCATCATCATCACCATCATCACCACCATCACCACCATCATTACCACCATCACCACCATCATTACCATCACCACCACCATCATCATCATTACCACCATCACCACCACCATCATCATCGCCCAGACCAAAAGTACTTTGTTGAAGCACGGCAAGCCGAAGGAAACGCAGCCGATTTGAGTTCCTAAACTATTGAAAACTATTTTAACATTTTTTTTATGTTGCCAGGTAAGGCCCACTGAGCTGGCTTAACGTCACAGATAAGCTGGGGTAAAAGTAGATTCAACACGGCCACCGATTAGATGACAGGTTGAGTCTGATAGCGGCAAGGATGTGTGAAACGAACCCTGGGACCTCACAGTGCCGGCTCACTGCTGCATCGCAAGGCATCCAGCCCTGGCCACCACCGCTCCCCCCAAACTTTTCTCTGAGCTGTTACCCCCCCCTCTCCACCACCACCACCACCACAACCCACACCGCCAGCTCTCCTAGCTAACGGTGCGTAATACAATGCCGGGAAGGTGGCTGTAGTCCGTTTGCGATGATTATTGCGCACAACCACGAAAACCTAAACAGTCGTAATTCACATCTGCTGTATTATGGAGATACTGTATCCAGAAGCGAATTCGACATGCAAACGGGGAACTCATGCAGCTGCCAGGTTATTTAACAAATTGTCATACTCTGTTGTCTGCTGCCAAGTGGTCATATACCACTTGTGGGGTTTTATTTTTTTTAATCCCATAACACAATGCCCTAAATGCAAAACGTCGAAGAAAGGACCTTGAACAGAAAAAAATACCCTTCGTATTGAAAAATGTTGGGAGCCGACTGCGCTGCTCTGCAAGAGGAATTGCTTTCTGCTTCTAAAAAAAACAAAATCCATATTTGACTCTAGATTTGAAGCTTTCGTGACTGCAAGGATTCATATTCTTGGTTCTTTCGGTAAAGTCACGTAGGTAAAAAATTAAATTAATAAAAAAAAAAAAATAAAACTATAAAAATCACGACGTTTCGGAGGCAACACAAGCCTCCGTCATCAGGTGGGACCGTCACAGCCAGATTAGCTGCATCAAGTGAGGCAGGGATTCAAGATGTAAGCCCTTAAAAGCAAGTTGAGGGGGGGAGGAGAGGGGGGGGGTCATCAGAATGTGGTAGCCAATGAATGGGACGTATCGGGAGGGAGGGGGGCGGGGCCATATTTGACCTTGGTGGAGCGCGTTGTGGCTGGGATAGAACTCCTTGTTACACCCGATGGATGCCGGGCGCTGGCATGGGAGGTCGTTTTGCGTCGCTTCGTGCTCACAGCAGAAGCAGCTGTCTAGGGCTTTCTGCTGCAGGGCCATGTGACAAGAATCAATTGCTCCGGGCTGTCTCCGCCACTGATGCTGCTGCTGCTACTGCTCAGCCTGCTGCCCCAGACACAACTCTGCAAGGCCAATTGGCGGTGGAACACAGCTGACAAATCAATAAACCACAACACCAAAACAAAGTCGGACTCTCTCAACTTTCTTCACATCAAACACAATCCCTAGAAGGCAGCTCGCCCTCCAAACGGCAGAGCTGCCCTCTGATACGGCGCACGAGCGAAGGGAATGAATTGCTAAAGCGATGCCCGAGTTCACTGGGCAACTCTTTTTTTGGCCTTGCCAGGCTGCGTTATGGGGTGCCGCAGTGGTGAGATGTGAACTACCTCGCCTGGTATGCAGGAGGTCGTGGGTTCAATCCCGATCCTGATGCCTGCTGTATTTGGAATTTGCATGTTCTCCTGGTGGTCGCGTTGATTTTTCTCTGGGTCCTCCGGTTTTCCCCAGCACATTTAGAAACACGTACTTTACAGTATTTGGCTGCTATTTATTTCCACGAGATAAGCCACTTAGTTCAGCTATAATTTATGGCCAGGTCGCTTCTGAAAAATTGCTTTTTATACCTCAGTGGGGCCTTACCTGGTAAAACAAAAAAAGTTTAGTTTAGTTCACGCCAAACTGCTGGTGACGTGCCTACCATGACAGTTGCTTTTGTCCACGATTTCTAAATTGCAAAAAAAAAATTTCACTTTTGTGATCCAGGTCACCCTTGCAATGAGACAATGCTGGTCTATTGAGTTGTCAGCTCGTTAAACAAAATACACTTGAAACTTGAACTACTGTACTGTATGTGTGTGGAAATAATCTGGCTGGTTTGGGCTGTGTCTGTTTGGTTGGAGGTTAACTGAGCCCATCTTACCTCCACGACTGGTAAACTGAGTCGTGCTTTGTGTCCAGTCAATCAATGGTTGTCGCTTGGACGTTCTGGCCCCTGCCACGATAATGTGGAATTTCCACTGCTTGTTTGGAAACCCCCAAATGAGCTGCTTACTGCTCCAGTGCTCGTTTGAACAGGCAGACATTTAGACTTTAACTTGTGAAATTGATATAATTGACATTGCCTACCGTTAATATTAATGACATTATCGGTAATGGTATAGCATTTGCGGAGACATTGAAAGATGTGTTCTGAAAATATAATTGGAAAATATGAAGGCGCAAGTATGAATTCGGAAAAATATTAACCATCTCAGACTTATTGATGACAGACATTATGGCAAGCAAATTAATTTAACGAACGGTAGAACTTCAGCTGTCAAGTTGGGCTGAACACAACTATGAGCAAAAACAAAACTTGTTTACAACTTCACTGAACAATTTAAGATGCCTGTTGGAAGGACACGACTCCCAAGTCTGACGAAGATTCATTGCCTGAAATCTCAGTCGGCTGTATATGTTTTCTGTCATAAAGCAATGTTAACGATGCATGCGATGATCCATTGCCTTTTCTACCGTTTGTCAGTGTCACTGCGCCAAATCTGAACATTTAAAACCACTTAACAACTGCACGCCACTGCCACAAGCAGGAGTAACCACTCACTTGGAAAGTCGAAACGTAATTGTTTTCTGTCGGGACTGGCCCGCACAACAGCAAAATAGAATTCCCACCGCTGGCTCAGAGCCATCAAGTTGAGGTGAGCGCCACTACACTTTGTTTGATAACAGAGAAACTGACAATTTCGACTTTAAATTATGATAAACCCAAAGCCAGGTGGTAACAATGGTCTCCTCTGTGCACTGCACCCAGGGTCTCCTTTGCAAATGAAACCCCATTGTGTCCCATTGGGTGCTCTCTTATGCTTCTGAATTGTGGAAATGTATTTCTTGATTGGGATTATCAGGAAAGGCTTTTTGTGCACTGCCATTCTCACCCTTTCATCTGTACAATTACCTTCGCTTTTCATAAAACCAATTGGACTTTGAGTTTCTTCAACAGAGTACGCGCGAATTCACTCCCGTTCCTTTGCTCACAATGGGTTATGTGGCTGTATCTTAAAGGGCGACTGCACCCGCGAGATCTCTAAGACGGGCACGTACAGACTCGCCGCCTCTTTGCTTTGCGTCCCCACCAGCACAGCAGGGCTGCCCTGCTCGTGGAAAATGCCAAGCACGGCGAGGAGGACATCACACCACGAGGGCGTCCTCGGAAAGCGTCGTGCCAAAGAAAAGCGCAGCGCGCGGATTCACAACTGGCGCCGAACCTCGGGGGGTTCGTGGCCAATTCAGAGCGAGTTTGTAGCCAATTTAAACTCAGGCGTGGGTGGAAAAAAAAGATCTCATTAGAAGATAAACTTTTTTTTTAATTGGACTGCGACAAATAATTTATTGCCGGGAGAGTTGGTTAGGCGGTGAGGCAAGAAATCTGCCAACATATCCATACACTGCCATAGATAAACCATTTCCATTAGTCTATACTGTGGAGAGTCCTGCTGGTCGAATGAAAATCAGGAATGATACCATTTGTTTTAAATCGGCCAATGAGCCCTGCAATAGTTTAATACCGAGATGTGCTCTGCTTTATATATGCAATGTAGTTCATATTACAACAACATTAGGGTACCATTACGTGTATTACCAGGGCGAATACTGTAAGTGGCATTACACTACCTTACTAATTAACGAAATTAAATGTGGGGATTACACAGCACACTTAGTGTGTATATTGGTGACTTTATCGTGTGCTCGCTTGGGGGTTTAGTCAGGAGGGGCCCCTAGGAAGGGGGTTCGTTTGTGGGTTTTGCAAAGAGGGACCCGAGGAAGGGGGCTCACGTGGGGGCTTCGAGAAAGGATGCTGTGGGTTGACGCTGGAGGGTGGATGCTGCCTCGCGCTGTCTTGGCGTTTGCTCCACCACGCCTGACTCCATCATCATAATTACAACCATTTACAGCCCACGGCCATTCAACGTTTCGATGGAGGCCTCCTCACGGCACGTTGCTCAGGGGTGTCGTTTGACCGTACTTCACCACACCGGTCAGAGTGGGTTGGTGAGGTGGAGGGCGGGAGGGGGGGGAAGAGACAGATTGGAATAGCATTCACCTCCACCGATGCAAGCTCCGGTTGGACAATTAATCAAACTAACCCATCCATAAGCCACTAACGATGCCCCCCCCCCCCCCCCCCTTGGTTTTGGGCTATAACACCCGTCATGTAGGAATGTTGCTTTTCTGTCAACGGCTCGGGACCACCAATGGACGCGGGGAACCAACCGGTTCGTCATTTGGGCACGAAGCTTCTCTTTCGACTTAACTGACCCCCCCCCCGATAGAGGTCAAGGCCGCAGTACCAGCAGCACGTTGACTCCAGGGGCACACGGAGGGGCCACGAGCGATGTGGCTCCTCTCGCCAGACCCGCCCCTGGCGCTTTAGATTTTCCTGCCGTGATTAAACGGGGGCACGCTCACCGCACGTCGTTCGCACGTGAGCTGCACTCGCCGCGAAGAAAATCAGAAGCAATGTCGTCACGGTACCATCGGTGGTGCGCGTGTGACGTGAGTTCTCGGCGCAAACGCAGACGTGCGGCCACATCGACCAACTGCTACGCGTGTCCAGAACACATTGAATTCTGGGAAGGCGTAGCTTCGAACCCAATGCTTCCTGTCATACGATGAGAAAACCCAACAAAACGGGAGAATGCGTGCAGGCCGGAAGACTCAACACGTAAAGAGAAGGCGCTTCTCACAGACTACCGTGGGAGGGCCACATTTGAATCTGCTCTCAAAAACAATACGGCCACACGCTCAGCTCTGTTTGGGGCTAGTGGTCTGGACAAGGCTGAGAGCATCGTGCACGCATTGTGGTTGGCCACATGGCGACGCAAGGCATGATGGGGAGTGGCGTCTTCCTGCCGTCTGAGAGCAGCACCGCTCGGCGTGTTGTTATTTCTGCACGTGTGTTTGTGTGGCATTCTAGAAATGGACACCCACACCAATTATACATTTTTTTTTCAGCACAAGTGTGAATTGGGTTTGTTTATGAGGTTCCTATTTGCTCTTGGTTTCAACAACACAAAGACAAAGATCCCCCGTATAGCATGAGCAGACTTGGGGCAAGCGCTGTTAGCGAGCACCTGTGAAGGCCGGCACGGCACACGAGGGGGTGGGTGGCCAACACCACGCCTGGCCGCCTTTGTCTCCCCAGTGGTGATATTTACACACCATATCGGGTACTCATTTGAGGCTGAGTCGACCTAGGGGAGGCCCACGACCAGTTCAGATAATCGTCACCGGTGTTGGCCGTGAGCGGGAATTGAACTCGGTCCGCCGGGTTCGTAGCGCAGCGTGCTAACTGCTACACTACCGCTCATCATTCAACACATCGATAATGGAGGCCTGGTGGGCAGGCCTGCTCAGTGTGAAACAACAACAACATATTATTAGCGTTTTGCAAGCATTCAAAACCTACGCGCTGCCGTCAACATGGAACGCCCGTGTGGGACTCAACAGGATGCGATGAGACAAATTTAACCCTGGCTCATGTTCACTGCGATAATTCAACGGCCGTTTGGGATATGGGGGAATTTACATACTTTATTATCCACAAATTACTTAATAATACCTTAAACTTGCAGCATGCATAAGTATTCACTCACTTTCGTGGACAGGCAATGACAGAAGTGGGAAGGCAGCCCAGGTGGTGAGCCGGTGCCAACATTTACCCGAGCTCGGCAGACCCCTACATATAAAGATGTTTCCAGCCAATTGACGAGTGCTGACATATGGGTGGGAACCGGAGCACCCAGAGAAAACCTACGCGTGCCATGGGGAAACGCTGTGTCCCATACAGACGGAACAGGTGTGGACTCCACGTTTTTTGCTGGACTATCTTGTGGTGAGTCAGGGTACGGCTTTCTCCTCGACACCCACGAGATGGGAGATTCACAACGTGCGTGCAAACCACCAACCCTCGCCTCCACAGTGCCGTGTTTACAGGCGCGTATAGCCACCACCGCCCGGCTATTTAGAGAGAAACATTTAACGCTTCCATCAATCTCCACAGGGAGACCGTAATTCTCACTCGAAAGGTAATTGCCCTCTAAAAACGGCTTTTACCCTTATACATTTTCGTCGGAGCGATGTCCGCAATTAATTTGTTACGATCGATGATTTGTGCTTACACTCTGCCAGTGAGCGGCGGAATGAGAGAACTTTGTTACATGCAGATTTTGCACCTCTTAATGCAGTATGGCTGATGGAGAAATAAGCGATACTGCCTTTTTTGAATGGTGTAAGAAATTACCCTTATCAAGTACCGTACAGTATTCCAAAGCGTACGGGCTGATTAATAAACATGACCTGCCACTTCGTTCAGACTCACCGTGTGGTGTAATAGCAATGTACCTTGATGGTACCATGTGCTATGCTTGTCAAACCGAGGAGCAGTTTGAACTGATATCCTGTATTAATTACAGTTCTGCGTCAATCCACTGCTCGATGAAGGCCTTGCCCCGTGCTGTGTCCGTCATGTGTGACCATAACTTCACCACGCTGGTCACTGTAGGCTGGTGAATCGGGGGGTGTGGGGGGGGGGTAGGCCCAGGAACTGTTTCAGACATTACGAGCCACTAATGTGAGCCATGGCCGTGAAAATCAAGCTCAGGTTACGGGATTTACATGAGGTGTTAACTACCTCGCCTTGTATGCAGGAGGTTGTGGGTTCCATCCCGACCCCTCATGACGACGCCGGTATATTTGGAGTTTTGCGTGTCTCTCTCATTGTGGTCGTGTGGAGTTTACTCCGGGGTACTCCGGTTTTCCTCTCCACATTTAGAATCAACGCACGTTTAGAGTATTTGGCTGCTATAAATTTGCACTTGATGACCCACTTCATTGAGCTATCGTTTGAGGCCAGGTCGCTTATGAAAAAGAGCTATACAGCTCAGTGGGCCTTACCTGGTGAAATAAAACATCGTAAATAGTAATAAATAGTGTGCTAAACATTGCTCTGATCGTTCGAAGTGTTTTACGTGTTTATTTGTGAACAGTTATAACCGCTCACAATTATCCGCACGGTGCTTGCACACACAGATCATTACTGGATTTTCAGCTGCAGGATAAGTCTCCGTTTATAGACACGTTAGGTTTTAGTGATCAAGTGAAGCTTTTATGTTTCAGTGATCAATAAAGACAGACGACTTTTTGAGAAGGCAAAATATTAAAGATTTCATGTAAAATAACACAACGCTCGAAATTCAATCCCAGCAGCAGAAGACGTTGCTGTTTCATTAAATATGTATATATATTGAGCTGTTTTAACGCAGTAAGGGGAGAGGTGGGTGCAGTGGTTAGTGCTGCACTCAGAACCCGGCAATCGTGAGTCTGATTCCCAGTCACGGCTAACATCAGTGGCGAGCGATTATCTGAACCGGTCCTCACATCACCCACCCCCACCGTCAACCAGCCCATGCTGACCATCATGGTGAAGTATAGTTAAACAAATCCCATGACTGGCATAATGAGGGGAGGCCTACTTCCAGCAGTTAATTAACAAAGGGACAGTAAATGATCATCTTATTCTTTATTTGAACACGTGAGATGTTCCAATATTTTACATTCCGTGGAATCGATCTCTCGCCGAACGTGGCACACTTTCCGTCATCCTCCCACCGTTGTCAGAATTGTTATGCCCTGACTCCTTCCGTCATTGAATCCCTCCCCCACAGGTGTGTTTTTTTTCTCCGTCCTCCCCCCCTACCTCCAGGCCTTGTTGTATTTCGCACCTCCACGGCATTTCCAACCCCCCTTCACATCTCGTGCGCCGAGGGTAGAGCGACGGCTGGGTGGCTCACGGGGCTATCTGCTCAAGCCAAGCCCACAGAGGCCCGTCGCCTGGGTAGTCCACCCAAAGTCGAAGCCAGGCACTCTCCAGAGAAGAACATTGCATGGCCCAAGCCCTCTCGCAAATGTGCGTATAAAACGAGCCGTCAAATAACTTTCGCGTGGATTGCCTCTCCAAATGTCTTCAGTTTAATTTTTTTTACACATTTCTTAAATCCCGCCAACCCCCCCCACCCCGTCCCTACCAGTGTCCACGCAGCAGTTTAAATGGGTAGGCCACAGTTGATCGGTAGTCACGTGTGGTGGGGTAAAGTGTGGGTACCCACACCTCTTTTAAGACATTGTGTGAATGTTGTTTTTCAACCATGGGAGGAAACAGGAGCACCCAAAGGAAACCTGTGCAGAACGGGGGGAAGGAACAGACATCTCTGCACAGATAGGTGCAAGCGTTGGCAATCGAATGTACGCCCTCCTTGTTGTGAGGAATAATTAGCACCACCCCGCTGCCAAATGTGACACTGGGAATCACTAGCCTCTGGCCACAATTGTCATGAAGACCGTTCCACACAACACAAACCACCTCCTTCATCACTTACAAACTTAAACGAGGTCTCGATTGGGTGACATGGGAACCAGTTACCGCACTGACGTTAAAATCACTCTCCCCACCAACCAACAACGTCGACCTAAAAAATATTCACCACCGTACAATTTGCACAAATCCTCAAGAACTGATTTTAGGCGATGGCACGACGCGCCGTTACACAGCCCGATGGTGTTTGGCCGTCGATTCGCATGGGGAGCGAGAGAGAGAGGGGAGGGTGCCGAACCAGGGGAAAGTTACCACGGGCATGAAGGTCACAGAGGGGAGGAGGCGAGTGTGGCTCGCGTAGCGCGGTCGTTGATGCGAAATTAACGAGAGATCACGTCGCGTTCTACCCGAGTGGAGGGAAGGAGGACTGCGAGGCGATGAGATCGAGCAGTTAAGTCGGAGCAAGCGAGGATGTTGAACGCATTTTGTGCGGCAATGTTTCATCCCGCGTGAAAAACACAAGAGATGAGCGAGACTTGAACAGCAGTTGCAACTATGTTGGTGAGTGCGCTTTAAAGGTTCGTGTGAGTTTTATTGTGATCGGTACAGCCATTACGCACTTAACGGTTAAAATGAGCCGCGTGATTGCAATTGGCTAAATGGATAGTTTTGAAACAAAATGCTGACACAAAACACCACGCGTGTAATTAAATACATGGCCATTTAGTTCAACATTTTACTTTGAAAGCCGGATCTAAAAAAACTCTTAACAAGCAAACATTAGTGTCTCACACATTATGGTACTGCGGTAATGACTGACATTGAACCACAATGTTTCGGGTTCACCAATGCAGCAGCCTCACTCAATTTCCGAGGTCGCTACTCAGAGCAGAGGGGGTGGGGGTACGTGACGTCAGTATGCCCACTGCGTGACGCTACCGCGTGCGGGTGACATCACAGATGTGACGTCACCACTCACTTGCCGTGCAAAATATATCCATTATTGCGCCCCCCCCCCTCCCCAAATACAAAAGTCTATTTTGATACTTTCTACATTGTGTACAGTCTGGAAGCTGCCCACATGCCAAATTTCAAGTTTGTTGCATATTGGGAAGTATGCTAAACAATTCGAACAGACACACATAGAATTATATCCTTGTAAATGGGACAATCGTGTCGGGTAGCGGAGGTCGATAACTTTGGCATAAAGCTCCCACCATGTGGCCTCGCCCAAAAAACAAACATCGGACTCACAGTTTTGGCTAAGAAAACCGACGTTTAAAGTTTCTTATGATCAAGCTTTAAAAGCATTAAGATTTTGTTTTAAGGTACATACATCCCGTGAAAATAACTGCAGATGGTCTGCAGTGTGAATCTGTAGCACAAATGCTGACTGGAGAAATATTTTAAATACTGGCCAAATTCACACAAATCCTAATCAGCATTGCATTTTAGTCAAATGAGACTTCGATAAGTTACCAAGGTGATGACAAGCTCTGATGTGATCAATCAGAAGGAAATGTTCCATCTCCTAAAAAGGAGACATTAAAATCAACAGCAGGTTTTTGTTACACAATGAAGATATCACTAGCATCTAATGAATGATGCCTCAAGTATATGTGGTAGGATATTATTTTATATAATGGCTCTATTATTCAGAGCAGAGGGAAAGAGGAGGCAGAACACCTAGACTTTTTTATTCATAATTGGGGTTTAGGGTTAGGTCTTGCAAAAAAATGTGTTGCAAACCCTCCCCCACCTGACACAGCTAATCAATAAAAGTGTCACAGGAATAAAAAAAAATGTGCCAAATCTACTATTGCTGCGGCATCCACACCGACCATGTACATCCGGCTCCAACCCGTGTCTGTCCAGTCCTCTCCGAGCTGCATTGGCCTCTAGTTGCAGAACGGATACATTATGAGGTCGCTCTCATTGCACATAAAGTGGTTGCCACAAATGAACCACAACACCTCGCTGATCTCGTCAAGGACCATAAACCATCACGCGAACTCCGGTCATCCTCGCAGAAGCTTCTTGCTAACCATCGAACAAAGACCATCACTGCAACGCGTTCTTTCCGCTGCCATCTGGAACGCTCTTCCTTCCGATATTAGGAAGCCCCTGGAGCTAGGCAATTTTAAATCTAGACTGAAAACTCAATTGTTAAAAAAATATTTTTGCGTTTTAGTTTGTTGTCCTTCCCCTGCGCCTCCGATTACCATGGTGCGAACACACATACACCAGTGTTGTCGGAGAGGAATCTTAACAGAATGTAAATGGTAATGACGTTTCGCTTGAGATTACATCTCACATCGTCAGGTTAACAGTTCAGATCTTGAGTGAAAGGGCTTCCGGATCCGGGTCCTTACATTCTCCATAACCTGACCCAAAAACCCATTTTTAATCACATCACTGGTCGTGAACGCCTTTAATTCTTGTTGATATTTCACATACGCACATGGAGCTCTGAATGTCTCTTTTTATAGTTGAAAATGCTGCAAGCTATAATCTAATATATGTAACCCAATGCTGGCATTATTACTGAGTACGTGTTGATTATTTTTGTGTAGTCAATACCGGCCAAAGTTAAAGCCCTCTCCAGCAAGGACGCCGGATAAATAGCATAAAGATCAATGGTTGATGCAGCGGGGAAGGCTGTGGTTACTTAATGCCACGTAACTATGCACGATGTTAAAGACACAATACATTTTTATTTGCTTTAACACGTAGGCTTTCTAAAAAATCTGTCTGTCGCCTGTTGAAGCTAGATGTAATTACTGGCAAAACGATGTACTCAGATTGTAAATGTTGTGGATTTCCTCTCCAACACACCAGAGAATCATTGCGGTGTGCTGTACTAGTAACAAATTGGCACCTTCTGTTTACGTGACAAACCTTACTAGCTGGCTGTGTCGGGTGGTGGCGGGTTTAACGACACATTTATATATTTACGCGATCTCACCGAAAAAACCTCTATTACGGAGGTTGTGCATCGTGGAGTAAAGTGTGGGTGTGGCTGCGCCCAATTCCATCACGATCTCTGGGTCAGAGTGGAAGAGTAGGCCAATGCCCCTTCCACAAGCAGCGGCATGAGAAAGAAATTGCAGGGCTATAGTTGTTCTCCTAAATCATAAACCCGGAGCTTGTGTTTGTGTAACAACGTCGCCGTTCCTCTCGCCCTCAAGCCATGCAACACCCCATCCAGCTACATGCACACGGGCGCGAATTCATCACTCCATCTCTGTGACGGATGTCCTCTCAGGCGCCTCGCCTCCTTTGACCATCCTCTAAAGTTGCACGAATGGCTTGTAGGGGTTGCTTGTTGTTACAAAGCAATGGGTAGGTATGGGCTGCACAGTTGTTGATAAGGTACACTTAAGCATAATTAATTATGCCTTGGAGGTGAGGTACAGTACTGTACATTCATATACTATCTCTGAATATTAAAAAAAAGAAACATGATTCATTTATAGACCACGTACAATTGTTAATTTCATGATGCCTACAGGGCTTCCAAAAGTGACATCTTCTAAACTTGCGTTAGTTTTCAGCAAGTCTCCACCGTCACATGTGCACACCGGTCTCAAAGGAAAGTTCAAGTGCTTGTGATCTGTATCAACAGTGGCTTCATCCGACATGGGAAGAAAAGAAATGGAGCTTTATCTGGGCCCAGCAAGCCAAGATGTCAACTGTTCCCCATGGAGATACCTCAGTCCTCTGAACATCGTTCGCCTCGAACTATCCATTGCTGGATGAGAGACTCCTGAAGCCAATGCCATCTCTACCTAGTACTGTGATGGAACTCACACTTTAACCCACCTACCCATCGACTATGGCGTACCCAATCATACAACTGGACGGACGGGGGAATTATCTCGCTCCACCGTTTCAACTGCCGTGCCGTGGAATGGAATAGAATTGGCGAACCTCTGGATTGCAAGCCCGGGTGTGCCAACCATTACGCCGCTGTGGCGAGCGTCCCTCAAAGTCGACTACTCCAGAGCAATTGAAATTTGCCAGCGCGAGCACCGATTTGCGCATCGTGAAGTTTCGACGTCGGTACGACTCCCGTTGTTGCCACGGCGCAAACTCACACGCCGGCTCGGGGGCACCGCTCTGCGCGAACGCTCAACGGAAACCACTGGAGGTGATCTTGCGATTGGGCGAGGGCAACGCAGTGGGCAACGCAAGAGGGGCAACGCAACAACGGAAGTGAGCTGCGACAGCGCCGGGCTACACTGCGGAGAAAATAGGGGCACAAGGGGCATAGAGCACAGCGTCTGCACAACACTCTGCGTATTCGACAGGAGGATTCACAGCTCGCCGATGTGTGTTCGGGGGTTGAGCCGCGTGTCGTTCGGCACGATGTCCGACGTTTCGTTCCGTCGTGCTGGGAGATTCTTCAGGACCATGACGCCGAACAACACGGAGTACAATTCGAAAACGCATCGGAGAGCTTCACAGCGCAAACTGTGAAAAACTATGCGGTTGTATTATGGTGCTTACAAGTTTAAGTTATATACAGCAGAGATGAATAAAAACACATTTATGCCAGAAGTTCACATTTGTATCAGCATAGAAAGGTTAGTGGGAATTGTGCAATCAAATACCACGTAAAACTCTCTGTATGTGATCCAAATATTTAAATATTGTGGGGAGCAGTGGTGCAGTGGTCATCACACTGCGTGAAAGTTAAGAGCCCGTGACTTGAGTTTTATTCTTGACCATGGCTAACATCAGCGGGGAGTGATATCTGATCCAGTCCGGCGTAACCTCCCCCGCCCACCCTCTCACCAACCCACAGTGACCAGCTTGGTGAAGTATGATCACACAACCCCCATAACCAATATGGCATAAGGAGTCCTTCATCCAGCGGTGGATTGACAAAGGACTGTGGTCAATTTACGGACCGCCAGTTACCATGATTTCAGTTACGCTTCTACCCTCTTGAGCAAGCAATGCACGTGGAATTAACTCGGTGTATTGCTATCGCACCATGCAAAAGAGTTAAAATGTAGTGATACTCCGTGTTTATTAATCAGCGGTGAGGTATGGTCAACCAACGACCAACATGGCATACAAGGGCATTCTTCTAGCGGTGAATTGAGAAAGGACTGCAAATGATTGCTATATTTTATCTCAATGTAAAAAATGTTTTACAACCTTAACATAACCCTTTCTATGTACGTGAAATCGCAAAATAATGGAGTCTATCCCGGATGCCCTTGAATGTCTGGCATAGCAAAATATAGTTGTGGCATTTGACCCGAAATGAGGCATTTACCGTGAAATGTTCCTGTGGATCATAGCAATCAAAGTATAGTGACAGCCACGTAACTTACTTATGATTCAATTACAAAATCCCATTTCTAGATTGCAATTTTCCAAGTCTTTCAGTTTCAGCTTGGCGTTAATGATATTTTTTTTCAATGACTTATTTTTTTTTAAATGGTTTTCAGTTTCAAGCACATAAATAATAAAACTCTAAGCAACGCTAAATTAGTATTTTCTCGAATCTCGAATACGTCTGCTTGGTTTTTCGTATGGATAAATAACCTCGAATAGGTTACAAGGCAATGCATACGATTACAATTTTAAGTCATCAAGATGGGCTACCAACCACTAAGTGTTTGATAATGCCCCAGAGAATTATCACACAGCTACAGTGACCCTGATCTTTTGACCCAGTGGAGTGGACCAATTGTGAATATGGTGAAGTGCAATCTGTTCGTGACGTCAGAATCAGAATCTTTATTTAGATCGGTAGAATCCGATCAGCTATGAAGCTCTTATATTTCACAAATGTCCAGTAGGGGCAGGTCAGAAAGTCACAAACAATACAAAAGCACGGTAGCAAGCTCAGCAAGTCACTAAATATAAAGACAAATAAATTAAATATATAAAGATAAATTGCATAAGTACATCCATTTCTGCCGATGTTTCAACACCAAATGCAATCTTGGGCAAAGTAGCAAAATAAAACAAAAACAGTTCCAGACCACACCAGGATAACGACACACGGTCACGCAATAAAATTGCACATTCAAATGTAACTATGGACACATGGGTAAGGATAAACGTTCCAAATCACATTGGCAAATGTTGTTGTATCCGGCACGAATATTTTGCTTCAGATTGTATTTTGAAGAAAGATTTATGGTATTAAGGAAGAAAACTAGGATGTTGGTTCTACAACAGCAAAGGCTTTGTCGCCTGCAGTGTGTTCAGTGAGCAGGTGAGTGAGTGGGTGTGTATTGGTGTGACCTGTAGTGGTGTTCGTAAGTGGGTGAGTGAGTGTGTTTTGTTTACCTGCAGTGTGGTGAGTGGGTGAATATGTGGTTGTGACCTGCAGTGTGGTGAGTGAGCGGGTGAGTGGGTGAGTGTGTTGTTGTGACCTGCAGAGTGGTGAGTGAGTGGGTGGGTGGGTGAGTGAGTGTGGTGGTGGTTGAACACAGTGTAGATGAGACAAAACAGTCAGTGTCTGGTAGACCGCATTCTCAGCACGGGGTGGAGGATTCGCTGATGTGACGTTCACGGGAAGAGTAACTGCGGTAGTATCAATGGAAGACTCTTGGACTCTGATGCCTTTCTGGATAAATAAATAACATCGTTGCTATTATTCAGTAAGGACGCAACGTGTAATAGCCCACAGCTAAAACACGTCTGGCCGATTCCCCTTTTAATAATTCAGTCGGCAAATTCCTCTTCTGCTCTACGTGCACATCAGCGAGCGTTTCGCAAAGGGAGGCGCAGAAATGCATCCCAACTCGTTTCAACCCCACTCGTCGGCCCCCGCGGCAGTCACCAAACGTACCTCCTCCTGCACGAAGTCCATGAGGTTCTTAAAATCCAGGTCGTCGTAGTAGTTTCTGATCCCACCTCGTACATGATCACTAAAGAACTCCTTCGTCTGCGGAAACCAAAACAACAAAGGAGAAGCCACGGTCATTGCGTTCATTGCTAGGCCCACATCACCGGATCTTTGTTTCACCGCCGCCCATTGTTGGGACGGCCACATTTTCTCGACGCTTTGAGTCGGTCGTTCTAAAGGACAAAATAGCCATAATCTTTCGTCAGACTGCAGGAGGAATCCAATGAGCTATGACGGCAGTTACAGGACATTGCAGTGAGGTAGCGTTACACAGAGAGAGCTATGGGGTTGCATAGAGTTACGTATAGAGTTACAGAGAGACCCCATAGAGTTACACGGAGACACAGGCCACAGCCTAAGACCGTGAGGAGTGGTGGGAAGCGACAGGACTTTGCAGGGAGAGATATGTGCAAACCAATGACAGTAACAACAACAAAAAGCAACAGTTTATTAATATGAAACCCACACCAGGGCTTCCTGCAAACAGGGTAAGCGATAAATAGTGTTTACGTACACATCTACTACACCTCAAAAGCTGTCAGTGACATGCCAAAAACAAACTAACCATTTATTCCGTGAGCCCAGGTCACTATTTCGTTTCTGAGAACACGCAGATGGTGTTGGACCTTTGCCCTAAAGCGGGCATCTGATGATTTGCCAGCGCAGCTCCACCGATGCACCATGCATCAATGTAGATCCGCACTTCCGATTAGCATGGTTGGCTACGTATGGTGCAAAAGAAGTTTAACATACAAACAGATCCACAGCAGAAATGCCACGTTACCCTATCAGTTGCTTCACTGACTTTGCCAGTATTATTGGTTATAGTGTTTCGTGTGTGTGTGATCCTACGCTCTGCATTAATGTGCATGGCATAGTAATCTCAGTCTTGTCATCGCCTCCCGTTGAATACAAACTGTCCCAAACTGATGATGAATGAACAAAGAGGCAGTAAGTACAACTCAGCTATTAGATCCTGGATGAAAGGCACTTCACTAATTGAATTATTATTGTTAAATACAGCAAGGCAAAATCACGGAACCACAAATTAACATATTACATTTGGCTGTCTCCCAGTATTAGGGATCGTGAGTAAAACATAACCTGTCACATGTTTTGGTGAATGACTGTCATTAGAAAGGGTTGCAGTTGTAAACAACAATTGGATGCTTCACCATTGCAAAGGGCATCGTGTATAACGAAGAGACAAATTTGACGTGTTGAGCAAAAGCAGTCACCGACGATAAAGTTACTTTATTATTTGTCTTAATAGTTTTACTCGAATCATCTTTTAAAACACAGTTATGCAAGGGTCACAGTTCGTACGAATCTTATGATTTAAATGGCAGACTGCCGATGCTTTAAACCCTTTAACCGTGTGCCGATTTTCAAAGAGAAATAAAAAATTGCCACATTTTTATGAAGGGGAATTATTAGCTTTGTAAATCATGACCGTTTAGAAGAGGAATTATGGAGACTCAACTCCGCGTGACTAAATGGTTACCGTATTACATTTCACGGCGGATGGCGTTCTCGGCAAGAAAACATTCGAATGTAGGTACATGACCATCGACCCGTGCAAACTGGCTCGGAGGCAATTCTGCTGACCACGAGGCTATCCCATCGCACCGCACGTGTGCAACGTGTAGAAATCCACCGCGCGGTCATATTTTATGTCATCGTCATAATAAGAATTCAGCTTCTGTTGCACGGACTTCAGAGCAGCAATGAAATTGGGCCTTGTGCCAGGCTTCTTGCACCGCTGTGGCACGACGCACGAAACGTTCACCGCGACATTAATCACCGACAGCCATCGCGGTGGCGCTCTCGCCTGGCTGTACGCACGGAAAAAATGAAGGTCCCATTAAATTCGCAGCAAAATATTTCTTTTTTGATTTGCACTGTGCCTTTGATGAAATTGTACGTTTGCTCTGTTTTGCCGAAAGAATCGGCGTCTAAAAGTGGGAGCTCTGTCCCGTCGTCTGGATGCAGGTATTGGCGGGTTTTCTTGGCAGCAACAAAAAATATATTTCTTTGTCTTATGTTATATTTATAGGGCGCCTTCACTCAAGGCGTTTTGCGTAGTTCAGAAAAAATGGGACAAAATGGAATGATTTAGATGGCAGGGTCGTGCAAGGGTTGAGAAATGAGTGACCGCAATCGAGGGGTACTTAGGGGTCACGAAAGGGTAGAGGAGGGTTGGGAAGGAGTGGAGAGCCGTGGGACGGAAGAAGAAACAATTGGGATGTTTAAATTAAGATGGGAAAAGACAAAATCCCCAGTTTATTTCATATACAGAACTCCTCATGTCATCGGGCCAATATCATGGATATTTTTACTCGTGGGATTTATCCCGATTGATTTACTTCACTTATCTGCGGCGAATATTTTGTGCGTAATCAAGCATAATTGGAGGAATTTGCAATTATCTGTGAACAAAAATTGTAGTCGCGGTTAATATGGTCACAGACAACGGTTAAGCTGTCGTCTGTTCCATTGAATTGCGTGACCCGGGGAGCCGCCGTGGCGAGATGTTAACTCCCTCTCCTGGTATGCAGGAGGCCGTGGGTTCGATCCCAACCCTGACACCTGTATATTTAGAGTTTGCATGTTTTCCCCGTGGTCACGATGGATTTTTCTCCAGGTCCTCTGCGTTTTCCCTCCACATTTAGAATGAACATGCGAATAAAGTAGTTCGCGGCTATACATTTCCACATGATAAGCTATCATTTGTGGCCAAGTCGCTTCTGAAGAAAAAGAGCGATATAACTCAGTGGGCCTTATCTGATGAAAATTAAATTAAAAAATCTTCGTCACTGCAGTTTGAAGTCCTTCCACAAACCCTCTCAGCCTCGGGCGTTGTTTGACCACATTTCACCATGCTGGTCAATGCGGGTTGATGAAGGGGGGTGCCCAGGACTAGACCATGCACCACATGGAGATCTTAAGCCTGAGGATTGATTACATCGCAGGATGATGGTGAGAGATGGCAGCAGCTTGGGGAGACATTCATCCAGCAGTGGATTGAACACGGCTTATCATGCTGATAATCACGATGATGACAGCCTGAAGATCGAACTTGGGCTTTGTAGGTTTGCAACAGCCCGAGGCTTCTTCTGCTCACTCTGTCTTAATTGGAAGATTTTGTTAAATGATGTATGATGCTTTCAAATGCTTTGTAAAATATTAACACTGATGCATACAACGATCTGCACGTGTGCATGCAATTGTGACTAAGGGTGTCAGGTCATGTTGGAGTCTGCTTGAGCCTTGGTTCAACGTTTTTCAACTTCATCCCATTTCACGAGTGTGGGGGCATTGCTGTGTGTCACTCAAAAATATCCCAAGGCATTGTATTTTGTAACGCCCATGCCGCTACATTCCCTCGTTAAGGCGAAATAAATAACGACAGCGCTCACAACCATTGCTGCCTCGACTATGCACTCACGGAAGGCTCTGTGAATGATGGGATGTTGTGGTTAGCGCGCCCTGCGCTACAAACCGGGCGACCCGAGTTCGATTCTCGCTCATGGCCAACACCAGCGGCGATTATCTGAACCGGTGCTGGGCCTCCCGTAGGTCAACTCAGCCTCAAATGAGTATCTGGTGTGTAAACGTCGCTACTGGGGAGACAAAAGCGGCCGGGTGTGGTGCCGCCCATCCCCTCGTGTGCTGTGCCGGCTTTCATCGGGGATCGCTAACAGCACTTGCCCCAAAAGTCTGGTGAAGCTATAAGGGGGATATTTGCCTTTGTGTAAAACAATGCCGTGGAGGGAGACACGTGAAGGAGGTGGACTGGCAGCTTTTTTTTTTGCTCCATATATATCACAATTCTGCCAATTATGATTCAGTGTCATGTATTATACTGCATAGTTTAGGGTAGATAGGGTCTCTTCCTAAACATCTGGCAGTTCACCAGCATTCGTTCAAGCAAGCTGATGAGCCACTGAATGTCGAAACCGGCCCAGAGTTTCCTTGTGTCGAACCAACGCTGCTGACATTGGGCATTGCAAGAAGGCTCGCGTGGCTGATGGGACAGTGTAAAAACAGTGTCGTTTTCACGTGGTGTGGGACAGGTATGTGAAAGGAGCATTCGAGACGAATTATCTGCGGTTGAATTTGGCCGACTTGGTTGGCGTAACCAAGCACGTAAGTGTGAAACC
>CM025649.2:8047830-8061295 GCA_014621495.2 Entosphenus tridentatus
TTTTATTTTTATTAATTTTAATTTCATGTTTTACCTACGTGACTTTACCGAAAGAACTAAGCGTACGTATTGCGATTTATTTACAAAAAAACGGCAGGATGGACAGGCACGATGTGCATGCATGTTGGTCATGCATAATTGATCTTGATTACCCTATGAATAACCCAACCAGTAATGGTACTCATTGTAACTGTTTTTTTTACCCTTTTATCTGGCAACAAAACTGACACCTTTTTTACAAGGAGTCATGTTTGCATTGACCACAATACCTGCGGTCGGAATGCAAACAACATAAAAACACAACTCTGATCATGTATGCACTGTCCTTGAAATTGATTGGTCCACACCCGAGACAGCTTTTCTTAGAGCCTAGTCTCACATGGTGTTGGATCAGATGACGCCAAAAGGCACACGAAAAAAAAGGTGTCAGTTTTGTTGCCAGATAAAAGGGTAACAAAAAAACCAATGATCATATTTTGCTACTGGCAAAAGGAGGTTCCAATGGGGTACCCATTGTAATTTACACGAATACATTAACCCCCCCCCCCCCCGGCCTTGCCACCTGATTGGCTCACAAGTTACGACAACACATCTATCTCTCTATTCAAGACCGAAACAAGAAGATTTCTCCACGAATCTGGCTGTCGCCTGATGATGCCGGTTGTAATTACTGGCGAAACGTCGTACTCGAATTGTACATGTTTTTGGTTTACTCTCCAACGCACCGGTGTGCTGAACAATAAACGAATTGGGATGTTTTCTTTACGTGACAAACCTTACTAATTGGCTGTGTCGGGTGTGGCGGGTTTAACGACACATTTTTATTTATGCGATCGATTCCAAAAAAACCTCTATTATGGATGTTGGTCGCGAAAGCCTTCGCGTGTTTAACTGACCAGTTACATTGAATATTTTTTTCAGCAACCCGGAGGAACTCGACGCAGAAAGGGGGAGGATAGGGGGGTATGTACAAACTCCACGTCTTTCTTTCAATCGCTGAACAAAAGCCGCCGCTGCGAGGATGACCGGAGTTCGCGTGATGGTTTACACTCCTTGACAAGATCAGATGCTGCGTTGCAGATGATCTGCTTCCATAAAACACCGTGTTTTGAGACTGGTGTTGTCCTGTGACTGGTGTATGATGTGGCGTTCAATTTTCAAGACAGAATTGAAGAAAGGCAGCTGAGTAAGAAATGTTAAATCGTAGTTCCTGTTTTATTCGGGGAAAAAAACTAAAATGTGTTCATCGCCCCAATGTCTTTGCAACAGGTGTGTTACACACTGTAAGTATATAATCAGTGTACATATGCAGATATATTATGTATGTATATATAAACTAGCTATATCCATTTTTTTATATCATGGAAAGTTATCGTTTGTTATTAAACGAGCAAACTCCATGAAGAAGCGATGTGGACGGATGTTTTTACAATTTCAATTCGTCTTTAAAAAACATGCGAAATTATTGTTGCATCCTGTTGTTAGCTTTACGTCAATTCTACGAAAATTGCTTGAGAGTGGTGTGCTCTTGGCAAGGTAATGTATTTCTTTTCTCCCCCTTCCACCGGAAACTATTATTTACTCGGAGCAGCCGAGAGAATGCAAGGTGCTTCATTAACACACGATGTGAACACCGGCCATTGTGTCGAAGCAGGTCACGGCCAACGCGGTTGGCAAAATGTCAGTCGCACTCCGCTGAAGGACACACAAATTGTGGCCCGTGTAAATGCAATTCGCGGACGAGTTTTAAATCGTTTTTTTTTCTTTAAAAATTACGAATGTGTTGCATAAGCCTGAACTCTTCCACGAGTGGACCATTCACAGCGCAACGTCACATATCGACCCGTCGCACATCCAACGTGACTACTTATGGTCCGGCGTTAACTCCCTCCCTCGCCTGGTGTGCAGGATTCAAGTTTAATTTATTAGGTATAGCCCTGTGAGCCATTCGGTTCTTGAATCGGGTGCAACCGCAACAAACAAAAAACAAAACATGAACAAAAAACATCTTAAAGTGAATATGTGACTAAGTGCAAACAGAAATCCAAGAAAAGACAGCAAAATATTGCAGAAAAATCACCGTGTACACCAACGCTGTGTGCAAAAATCCCAGTGGGATGCAAGTCAAACAACCAACAACAACCACAAGACAACTTAGATTAAGGCCATCAGTCTAACTCTGTACTACAACAAACAAACATTGGCTAAACCAATACACTTTTCCAAATCACCAAAATAAAGCCATGAAAGCAATGAAACAGTGATCATAGGAACTGACGGAATTTTCACAATAAATGGCATAAACAACATGTACTACCAAAACCCTGCAGCCATAGCTGGCTGCATGAGTCACTCCACAATAGCAGGAGCATCAATCGGAGTATTATACGGCGGGTTCGATCCTGACCCTGATATTTGGAGTTTGCGTGTCTCTCTCGCCGTGGTCGTGTGGAATTTTCTTCGGGCCCTCCGGTTTTTCCTTCCACATTTAGACTCAACAACATCACGGGTTTAGGCTATTAGGCTGCTGTAAATTTCTACGTGATAAGCTATCATTTGTGGCCAAGTCGCTTCTGAAAAAGAGCTATACAGCTCAGTCGGCCTTACCTGGTAAAATAAAACACATTCCTGCGGAGGGAGCTGGTAGGAACGGGGTGACCAGCGCCTCCCCTCCCCACCCAGCCCCACCCCTCCCACCCCCCACCCAGCCTCACCCTCCCCACCCAGCCCCTCTCCACCCTCCCCTCCCCACCCAGCCCCTCCCTCCCCACCCAGCCCTTCCCTGCACGACGGACACAATAATCCCCTGTGGGCTGGTGTAACCAGGAGGTTCCTACCAGTAATAGTAGTAATAGGTTTTACGTATATACTGTCAATACACATCCTGCAAATATTAATACTGCAGAAGAAACACTCATAGTTTGAGATAGGAGGAAGATCTTGAGCCTGGACTTGAACAGGCGTAGGGAGTCGACAGCATGGATGGCTGGGGAGCGGGGGAGGAGGGCTCTACTCGTAATTAACATTTGTAAAACGTCACGCTCTTGAAGACAGAACCCCTCAGAGGTGGAAGGAGGAACCATAGAAAGCAGACAAGCAGCCACGTGGTGAGCCCACGCCAACTATTCCCCCAAGCTCTGTGGTCCTCTATTTAATACGCTGTTATGGACCAATCAATGAGTGCCTACATGTGCGAGGAAACCAGAGCGTCTGAAGACAACCCACGCATGCGAGGGGGGAACACGCTATCCCATGCAGGCGGAACAGGCGTCGTCCACGTGTTTGCCGTGCCGCCTTGTCCTGGTCGAGCAAGGGTATGGCTCCTCCTTGAGGTTCACAACATCTGTGCGGTGATCCACCAACCCTGGCCTCCACGGTGCTGGATTACAGGCCACGTGCATCGCCGCAATGACCACAATCAATTCTGTGACCATGTACGCTCTTCAATGAATGCGAGGGGGGTTGTATGCCGATCATTCTTTTTTTTCGAAAGCCTCTAGCAAAGTGACGGACTGCAACGTACGCTTTGTTACCGATGCTCTCTGCCCATGACGGACACGAACGACAATGCAAATGAACTGACACACACGTTTCATTTAAAATACGTTTCCTTCAATTGCAAATGCTGTTTACAATTTGAAAGCAAAAAAGTATTTTAAATGAATCCTTTCATTCCCACTAAAAGCAATGCTAAACAGCCTCCTCGAGACACACAGCGTCGCAGGGCAAGCCTGCGTAAACCGCACACTTATTTAGCATGCATTTATTTTCCGTGCGTTATTTAACGTCTCAATTCATAAATAAAATACTACTATTCTTTGTATATCAGGATTTAAAAAAAATTCCAGACAGCGCTGTATTGGAACTGTTTGGCCAGTTTAATGAATGTGTGTCACGTGGTGTGTGTGCGAGGAAACCGGAGTATCTGGAGAAAAAACACGCATGAGATGGGATAATACCCAAAGCGCCAAGTGGACGGATCCGATCCACTTGCTGTACTGCCTCCTATTTATCTTCAAATGGCACGCAGCCTCTGCGCATTATACAAAAAACCATCAGCAGATCGGGAAGAAGGGCATTGTGGCCCTCTGGTCTTAGGCGAGCAACGAAATAAATGGGAGAAAATTTTGACCGACGACTGACATCCGTGAAGCAGTGGGAGACAACTGTGGACCAGTTTTGCGCTAATTAGCACTCATCAGCACAGTGTAGTCACCAATGCTCACTGCCTCTGGGACCCATAGATGTGGAGTCCCCACTAGTCCACACTACGGAACCCATTAGCTTGGCTAATGCCGACGATGTTACGGTGGGGTCTTGACATTTACAGATTTAACCATCTATAGGCCGCCAGCAATTGTGAGAATAATCCACCAACCCTCGCCTCCAGAGCGCAGGGTCAAGGGTGTGCGCCACCGTGCCTGGATTTGTGATGTCTCTACGAATGTGAACACTGTGCCTAGGTCGACTCGGCCTCAAATGAGTACCTGCTGTGTGTGAACATCGCCACTCGGGAGACAAAGGCGGTACTGGCTATCCACCCCCTCCCCTCGTGTGCCGTGCCGGCCTTAATAGGCGCTCGCTAACGGAACTTGCCCCAGCAGTCTGTTGAGGCTGTAAGGGGGATCTTTGTCTTTGCGGTGCCATTCTCAGTCTTGATACAACTCGGGCTCCAAGTTGTAATTTTGTAACAAGTCGCTTTGTCGCGGCATTAACTGCGACTCTGTATTCAGCACCACCGCAGCTGCGACAAATGTGACGCTTCATTTCAAAAAGTGGCGAATCGCTCGTTTTCCTGTGCGTCACAGCCGACGCAACTCATTGCGAAATTGCCCGGTGTGATGTCGAATCTCACCGCACCGCCAAACGTCGCGCTCCACACCCTCCCGTACGCGCGCGATTTACGCTGCGACGCGCTGAACAAACGTTTACGGTGGGGAGGGGGGGGGTAGAGAAACAGTTCCAAAAAGTGTCACATTTCTCACACAGATGCCTCCAATTTAATTGTAAATATCGCAGCGTTGTCGTTTTAATGGACCATGCGGGGGGGGGGGCTGTCAGTCGGCCACGTAATTATGGTGCCCGTTGCAGGGAGGTGTGGTAAATTTCCCTAAATCAGACAACTAAAAGATAAACGTTACCTTGTCACACGAACCTCCTGTTTTCCCGCCCGTGTTAATAATTGTATTCTCACCTTGACAGCGGCATGAATGAAACCTCTCCGATGCGTTTTGTCGGCTCGTGCGGCCACGTCGTTCGGCCCGGTGTCCGACGTTTCTCTCTCACGTGCCGGCGCCAGGAATTGTATTCAGAAGATCCCGGGCACGTGGGACGAAACATCGGACATCGTGCGGATGAACAACACGCGGTACGGCCCGAAAACACATCGCAGAGCTGTGCAGCAGCACAACCGCGAACACCTGGGCAGTAGTGTGAATTCAATCTGCCAGATGCCTTCAGTGATTGGGCAACTACACCTTAAATGAACAATTATTCTCGCACAAAAGTCAAATAATAATAAAAAAAAGGAACGTTCAGCTCTTTGTCAAGCCACTACTGGATGAAGGCTTTACGGTGGCGAGATGTTAGCTACCTCGCCTGGTATACAAGAGGTCGTGGGTTCGATCCTGACCCGGACGCCTTGTTATTTGGAGTTTACATGTATCTCCGTGATCGCGTAGATTTTTCTCCGGGTCCTCCCGGTTAGAATGAACACACATTAAGGGTATTTGGCTGCTATACATTTCCACGTGATAAGCCACTTCGTTGAGCTATCATTTGTGGCCAGGTCGCTTCTGAAAAAGAGCTACACAGCTCGCTGAACCTGACCTGGTAAAATAATTGTAGTTTAGTTAAACAGTTTGAAGGCCTCATGCCGTGTTGTCATGGGGGTTCTTTGACCATACTTCACCGCACTGGTCAGTGTGGATGAGCAAAGTCTTATAAACGTACAATGCGTGCTCATTTTCGCTGTGGGAATTTGAAAATACATACAGAGCACGGACGTTCGTGAAAGGCAACACTGCAAAAGAGTAATGATATAACAGCCTCTAAATTAAGAATATAAACAGGTCATAAAGAGCGAATTATTTACCCATCACGTTTCAACGCCCCAGCGCATCCGCGTGTTGGCACTGAGGTTATCAATGATACCGCAAGGTTATCATTGAATTTTAACGCATTCCGTAACACCGACACTTGAGCCGCATCACGATATTGCCACTGCACCGTTCACCTTCTTCACCCTTCACCAACCCACGCTGACCAGTGTGGTGAAGTATGTGCAAAGAGCTTCCATGGCTGGTGTGCTAACCGGCTGCACCACCACTCTCTACACCACGATAATGCTAATATTAATAATAGCTTTACTACCCGGCTTCGCCCGGGACTTGGATTCACCACGCCCGGCCGCCTTTGTCCCCTGAGTGGCGATGATCACACAACACACCAGTTACTCGTTTGAGGCTGGGTTGACCTAGGGGAGGCCCAGGAACGGTTCAAACAATTGTCAGTATGTAGCCGACCGCGCTAATCGGAAGTGCGGCATTATTAATATTGTCGCGAACCATGACTACCGAAAAAAACACATGGTTAGCTTTTTGCACTAATCAACAAGTACGGCTCAACTGGTGACACTTAAGTGAAGCATTTCCCTCTCTGGGACTGTATGAGGGCAGACTTATTTCCTTCGTCCAGAAACGTCCAACAGTGACATCCAGTCACGACCAGACTCATCACAAACTACTGCCAGTGTTTGTCCATACTAAATAGGCTTTCAAAACCGAGCACAGGCAGTTAAAATTAAATCAGTTGTTGGTAGCTGTCTGTTAAACGTTCAAACCCAGGCTCTTAACCGTGCAGGATCCAGACACTTACATGCACAATAGCCTAAGGAATCACGTGTTTTATGACAATACCATTTAAATGAAATCACCATCATCATCATCAGCCATGATCGATCCACTGTTGGATAAATGCATCCCATAGCTGCCACCACCTCTCACGATTCTAAGATTCAAAGATCCATCCCGTTCCATTATTATTTAGCGTGGCCCAAAAGTAAGGACACGTGGTATTGTTATATTTATTTTAACACATCACATAGGGTTATTTCAATTATTTAAACAAATATTCCAAATTACTTTCATTGACATTAATGCATGCATTCTCCTTTGAAATGAATTCATGACGTAAAAAAAAGATTTAACAGGTGTAATATTTGAACATTCATAAATTATGTTTCGTCTCAATTCATTCAGGGGTTCTTGGTCGAGTTGTGTGAACGACGGATAAAAGATGAAACCACGGGGAAGAAGAAAACAAGTATCAATAATTATAACAGATACAATACTAAAGTCATGAATTAACAATTAAAATGTTTTCATGCCAGCATTTAAATAAATGATAGAGCGCCATGTGTCCTGACTATTGGTCCACCCTGTCACAAGAAAAATCACATATCCAGCTCTGCAGGATCTTGTTTTTCTTCTGGCTGATGTTGATGGAGAGCAATAACTATAATTTTACATTGAAGTGGTTAAACCAGATAGTTGAATCGGAGTAAAACTATTTAAAACTATGAACTATATTTTATTTTACCAAGTAAGGCCCACTGAGCTGTATAGCTCTTTTTCATTTCAGAAGCAACCTGGTGACGAAGCAAAGGCTCAAAGAAGTGGCTTTTCACGTGGACATTCATTGCAGCCAAACACTCGAAACAACGCACGTTTCTCAATGTGAAGGGAAAAACAGGAGGACCTGGGAAAAAATCCACGCGACCACGGGGAGAACACGCAAGTTGCCAGAGTGCATCACTGTGACAATTCCTCCTACGAATTTGTGAATTAGGCATTGAGTCGTTATATGTTCCATTGTCTGTTCATTTCAGGATGAATAAGGTTGACACGGACAAAAAGAAATGACATTTGACTTAACATGTTTAGGAGGTACGTTCTTCAAAGTATGACCACGTAAGCCAGTATTCTTGCAAGGACAAGGAGCCTCGGGGCTTCATTGATGTTCCATTCTTAAACCTTTAACCGGTCTCCCCAACGAGAGCAGGCTACGTCGCGACCGCGAGCGACAGACATGCCGGGACGCTTTTTCGAATGCGCTTCAGAACCACAAATCCACGCATTCAAGGATGCATTTTGCCCAGGACTCGCCGCAGGCTGTGGATAATATATCGCCGCATCCATCACAGAAAGGAACAATGATTCATCCATATTCCGAGCTTGACTTGACGACTGGAGTAATGTGGCCGGTAGTTCCAGAGCTTATTTATTATTAGTCGTTTTATATATAGCTCGCATATCGAGCCGAGGCATATCAAGCGATAAGTGAGCTTGCCTCTGGGTTGGCTGTTTGAGAAACATACCTCATTTTCTTGATAATGTGTTGCCGTTGAGAATTATTGAATATGAACTCTGTTCATTATATGTGGATTGGTAGGGGGAAAAAAACTCACTTAAATGTACTCAAATTTTGAACTCTGCGTAATGTGTCCTGGACTAAATTACGAGAATTACGCGAGTTTATTTTTAAATTGCTCCCTGACTAAATACAATCTGAAACCACGTATGCCCTTCCTCGGAAGGATTGCGTTGAAGAAAAGTGTTTATCAAAGCAATATTTGAAATATAGAAAACGGGAACGCAACACACAGTTACCGATTCAAATTGCAAGTCAACCCAAAGATTTAAATTTTTCTTTAAAAAATTATAAAATATTAAAATATGCAGTTGCAAGGACTTATTGGCCATGTTTCAAAGCCAATGTTCTTATAAAAGTGAGACATTTATGGTTTATTAAAAAATTCGCCGTAAATTTCTCCACATCTTAAAAGAAAATGAAAAAAGAACGTGAAGATTTTTTTTATATTCGAATGTTGACTAGTCTATTCATATATGAATATGCACATGAAACCGTCAGCCGTAAAATACCCTTTGTATTTCAGTATCACTGACGCAAAATGTTTCCACAATGCATGCATATTCATCAAAAAAATACTCACAATGTCTCTTCTTGGTTCTTTCGGTAAAGTCACGTAGAAGGGAAGTAATAATAAAAATAAAACATAATAAAATTATTATGTTTTATTTTTATTTTTTAATTACTTCCTTTCTACGTGACTTTACCGAAAGAACCAAGAAGATGAATCCCTGCAGTCACGAAAGCTTTAAATCGAAATTTCACAATGTCTCGCCAACCACAATAATGCCATCCCGAGCCTTTTGTCTGCCCACCACAGTGGCCAGGCCCAGTCGCTGTAGCAGCCGCGTTTGTCGGCCGTGCTGCGAGAACGGCAGCGAAGGGGCAGGTTGAGGCGGCGAGCCGGATATTGTTCATCCCATTATGTTTAAATCTTCCTCATAAATGCCGAGCAAAATCCCAGCGAGCTGTACAATGCAGCCTTTTGTCAGGAGAGACCAGGAATGCGCCATTGCACGGCCCAGCGGAAAGCGCGTTGGCTGCCAAGCCAGCTCGGCCAGACAATTTCTGCTGTTGAAGGGAATTAAAAAGCTACATCTCCTTTTATTTTTTTATTTTACTAGGTAAGGCCCACTGAGCTATGTAGCTCTTTTTCAGAAGCGACCTGGCCACAAATGGTAGATCAACAGAGTGGCTTATCGTGTGGAAATGTATAGCAGCCAAATACTCTAAACGCTCGTTCATTCTAAATATGGAGGGAAAAATCGGAGGACCCGGAGGAAAATCCACGCGACCACGGGGAGAACATTTAAATTCCAAAATATATAGGCATCAGTGTCGGGATCTAATCCACGACCTCCTGTATATAAGGTGAGATAGTTAACATCTCACCACCCCAGCACCATGGTGGTCACTAACCCAAGGGCTATCGAGGTTCAACCCTGCTCAGCATCTGAGATCTGATATAAACAGGCACATTCTGCAAGGATACATTTAGTGGGTGTAAACAATAATAATGGATGTACTGGCCCCACTCCATAGAAACGTGAAATGGCCACCACTGGCCCATGGCCACTGTCAGAGACAAGCAATGCTTCATTCTCAATTGAACAGACACGCCGACGTTTACAATCAAGTGGCTTTTTACAATTATTACGGAAAATAAATTTGGAACCATGTTGAAATTGCATGTTGTGACACTTATATCCAAGACTCCCCATGGATTTGAAAATAAATCGTTACCAGCAGGTGAGACAGTCGCATTTAATAAGCAAGACGATTCTGAATGAATAAGTTGTGATGAAAAACCAAAATTATCACATTAAAATCAACAGGAATGCTCCATCCTTCAACCCTACAGGAACACATTCACATTGGAATATTTTTTTTTATCACACTGACACTTTGAATAGACAACAAATTAAGTTCTACCGGGAACAAATCGAGCTACTCTTTATTGTTGGTGTGTATTTGCTTAATTATTTATGAAGGATTTGTCTGCAAACCAAACACCAAGAAAAAAATGAAAATGTTGACTATAATGAAGGTAACATCAATGTCAATGGTTATTGACTTTATCTCGTATAAATGTAGGTAGAGCATGGAAACATATGGAGTTATTCGATTGGTCGTTCATGCGCGGTGGAGTAAATTAAAGGTATTGCGATCTCTCCAACGATGTCACTCGTGCTTACTCTGGGTGGAGGCATTTCCACGAGCAGCAGTGGAAAACAAGCAAGTGCAGAGGTGCAGAGGGCTGCACATTTGCCTTTACATATATACACAACGCTTTTATGCACGAGTGTGAAATGTAAGACTTTTTTCGCTGGGCATTCAAAGTCGTTAGCTGACTTCCGGCAGAAGAATAAACCGTACGAGCCGCACGGCCAGTCTTCAAAGATTCCGTCTGTGCATACATTCCGAACTAACCTTCTGTTGTCAGCAGCGCACTCAAAACAAACGCTTTCCGGCGATGCATTTCCTGCCACGGCATCGCGCGTGTTCAAGTTCATTTCAAGTTGATGTATTAGGTATAGCCCTGTGAGCCATTCGGCTCTTGAATCGGGTGCAAAAACATGAACAAAAAACATCTTAAAGTGAATATGTGACTGAGTGCAAACAGAAAATCCAAGAAAAGACAGTAAAATATTGCAGAAAAAGCACCGTACACAAAAATGTGCAAAAATCCCAGTGGGATGCAAGTCAAACAACAACAACCACAAGACAACTTAGATTAAGGCCATCAGCCTAATTCTGTACTACAACAAACAAACATGGCCAAACCAAAAAACTTATCGAAAATCACCAAAATAAAGTGTCACGGTGGTGAGCGCGTGCAGGCGCGCGCGTGCCAGTAGTGCACGTATGGGCCACCCACCCACACACACCCACACACACCTCCACGCTACCGCACGTCTGCACCCGCGCTGGAATATGACAGGCGTGACGGATTGGTGCCAAGGGCCGCAGCCGGCGCATTGTGAGAGACAGCGGTGACGCGAAGGGTCAGGTCGCCTATCCCTTTTCCCTGTCAGTTCTGCAAAGGTCAAGAATTATAGCCACTCCCTTGATGAGTTTGCGAGTACGTAATGCGCAATATGCACGCACAGTATCCTGCAAACACCACGAAGGTGTAAGTAAATAGGTTATTTTATAAATGCGCAACTCTTTTAACCAAGGTAGGTTATCGCGAGTGGTATATGTCTACGTGGTATTTGTGTGTGCGTTGGGAAGTTGGTTAGATGCCCTTCAGGTAACAACTTAGGGCGGATGATTGACACTCACAACGATGGGTGGATAAAACGCAACAGGATGGCACAGTGGGGCATTTCGCAGTCATCTCGGTCAGTTAATCCATAACACCTGGGTCTGTCCCGTGATCTTTTTTGCCAGCTGCGATCCTTCGACACTTCACGTGACAGTCACAACGTGTGCACCTAGCCTGGCACAAGCCCTGCTGTGACGTCACCATCATTTATATTTGCCCGTGGCTATTGTTTGTGTGTGTGCTTTTTTTGTTCATTCAAGAATGTGTCATGGAGGTATGGAGTTGATCAAATAAAGTCAGGTCCTCTATTCTCCTTGCATATGGCAAGGTGAATTGGGCAGCATTATGCGCGTATATCGAGGTTATTATCAAGGAATATCCGCGGATGTGTTAACATTTGTGTTTTGAAGTTAGTTTTTTTAAAGATGCAACCACAAGTTTTCGATTTTCAGAGAAACCAAAAATTACTTTTCTCTCCATTTCTCACTTCAAACAGTGCCACTGTCGTATTGGTAATAATGCAAGTCAAGATCTAAGGAGGCCGCAGTAGTGGCTCCAAGCTTCTCCTACTGCTCCTAGGCCTATTGCCGGAAGCTGCCTTTGCATCATCTGTGAGTGATTTTGGACCCCCACGAACAGAGCCAATGCATGAACACTTTCAATGTTCAATGGAAAATATAAAAAAAGCAGTTTGGCACGCAAAGCATCATGGGAGAGGCCGACACCCTTTAATGCTGCGCAGTGGTGTAAGTAAAAAAAATGTAGTTTCATTAAGTTATGTCACGTGGAAAATTGCTTGGGGAGGAAGACTCACCTTCAAGGATTGCCCATAGGGTGTCAATTGACACATAGTACATAGAAAAAACGTGTCAATCAGTGCCATTCTTAGCGACCCAACTATCGTAAAACGGTCTGTGGGAGTATGCACCTCCTGACAGCCAAACGGCAGCGGTAATGCTGCACAGTGATTAAAGTTAAAACGCATTCGCCACGAAGGTCTTTCATTGTTTTGGACGTCGGGAGTGGCGGGAGCAGGCGATCGGACACGAACGCACACAGCAGTGTCATTCAACGACACAATCTTCATCGTAACGATTTAGAGATATGGGCTGGACACCAATCTGAGGCGTCGCAATATCGACGCGCGCGACGGACCCCCGGAACGCGGGGCCGCAGGCACACGCGAGCGCAGGGAGGGAGAAAATCGACGGGAAGCGGAACGCGCTGGAAACCGCACGAATGAGCAGACACCACGCATGGAGGGTTTTTTTGTTGTATCCCTCCCCTCCCTACCCCCGAGCGCTACTCTCTAGGGTACGAGACAACTAGCCATGCACGGCGGCTCGAGTAAACAAGGGCTCTCTCCCGGCACTGAAAAACAAAACACACACGAGTTTACAACTCCACACGTGCGAGATTTAGTTTTTTTTGTAAATGTTGTGGATTCACTCTTCAACACAACGGTGGGCTAAAGTAGTGAACTATTTGTCTTTTGTCAACGTGACACTGCTTTACTGATTGGCCGTGTCGGGTGGTGGAGGGCTACGACACATTTCTAAATAACGCGATTGTAAGAGAACCCATTGAGCGTGTCCCATCCGCCTCTTCGTTGTTCTCGCCTCAACCTTTCCCGACGAGACCGGAGCTCGCTGCAGAGCCATCTCTCGATCCCTCAAGCGAGGCTCAAGTCCCCAAACCAGAAGCCGCTGCTCCAAGTCTTCTCAACAAACACCCAGCGCGTCGGCCTGCCAATGAGTTCCACCTCCA
>CM025649.2:8061395-8099885 GCA_014621495.2 Entosphenus tridentatus
CCCCCCCCCCCCCCCCCCCCCCCCCCCCCCCCCCCCCCCGACAGGAGGATTGAGCACTTTTGGAAAAAAAAAGCTTGACTTCATAATGAGAAGCAAGATACTAATGAGCCAAAGGATGGGCGTTTTTAATGAGTGTACATTACCCTGCGATGACATGTGGATCACACGCACGTTGACAAATGAAAATGTAACATCTTTTGGAGTGTGCAGAGGAACTAGCTTGCAAATTACACTGAGAGACAGAAGGAGGAACACATGGGTCAGAGCGCACGTGGGAGACGACATCACAACGACTTCGAGCAAACTGGCTTGGGCACGTCGCTAGAAGGGATGATTGCCCGGTGGTCGTACGTACGTACGTACGTACGAATTTCGAACTTCTTTCACACCGTACGTAGCTACCCGTCCTAATCGGAGGTGCGAGATTAATTTGCGTCCGTTTTGAATAATTGATCCTCGCACGTCCTTAGAGGGCACGGCGGCGCGGTGTTGCAATGCAGTGATACCGCGCTCCGCTGCAGTGGCTTGAGAAGGTCCAAATAACGACACCTTCGTCGTTGGAAATGATCACCTCCGCATCGGAGCCCTCGCGACACGAGAGCTCGGTTCGATGGAGACGGTCGCGGTGTCACTCTTTGGGCACCATCTTCTTGGTTCTTTCGGTTATTTTATTACTTCCCTTCTACGTGACTTTACCGAAAGAACCAAGAAGATGAATCCCTGCAGTCACGAAAGCTTTACATCGAAATCTTTGGGCACCGTCGCACCGTCTCGATGGGCAAACTCCAGCGGGCGAATTGCGCTCCCTTCGGTGGATCAAACAAATCACTCGAGGCGCGCCGGTGTACGGCAGCCTGAGCAGTCATGCGAACCCTGTCGCACAAGGTCGCACCTTTGGCGCAACGGTCCTTCGCTGTCGGCGGATCGTGCGTGGTGGGGAGAAGTGTGGGCATGCCCACCTCTTCAAAGTCGTCTGTCCTGCGTGGACGAGGAGGCCAAACTACTCGGGGGCTCTCTACGGAGAACCTTCCACCAACAGTGGCAAGAGCCAAGCATGTTTGCTAAATAGATTATCTCGCCTTTGTGAATGTCCCTTTTCTATTTGGCCAATTATCTATACTTTTGGCTCCAATCTGCACTTTTAATCAACGTTAAATTTATCAGCTGGAGTCTTTATCAGAAATTTGATGGGGGGGGGGGGGAGCTTAATGGCAAATCTCATTACAATACATTTCTTTGCAGGAATAACATTGTTCGTTTTTTTTTTCAGCCGGTATAAGTGTTGTTTTTTTTACTTTAGAGGGTAACGATTATGCATTCTTTAATTGCTGGTGACCGGATGTGGCTTTGCTGAATGCACTGTGTGTTCGGAGGTAATTGCTCCATTTGCCTGAATTGTGGAGGCGCAACAGTGAGAGCACTCTTCTGAAATGATGCATTTTTCCAGAGAAGCTATTACGGGAGTAATTGCGCGCACAATTTTCGCCCCCTTGCTTCGAAAACAAAAAGCGGCATCGCTTAAACTCCGCAAAGCATTGACAGCTTTGGCACGAATTTTTTTTTATTGCAATGTGCCTATGTCCCCATGCATCAATCCACCTTCCGTCCTCCTCAGCAGTTGGTTAGTCCACGAGCCCAGGCCGAATATGTCGCATGTCGGTACCACCTGAGGTGGCATCACTTTATCAGCGGTTCAACAGACAGTGAGTGACGTGACAACCAATTTGACCCAAGTGGGGCCATTGAACAGTTCACCCGAACGTGCCGTGTACATAAATCGGCAGGCACAACCGTTTCGCTTTCTCCGTCAAAGTGGATTCCGATTGCGAGCCGCTCGCTCTGCCGCTGAGCCACGTGGCAGGGGGGCTGAGGTGGTACCGATTTCCCACTCGGGCGCACGGGGTCCCTCATCACCGCTCAAACGGTCACGTGAGAGAAGATGTTTCTTTTTGTTGCGCCGTGTTGTCAACGTTAATCTTACAGAGAGGTGGTTGTCATAGCCAAGGCACGTGCACGATGAAGGAGGGCGGGTTATCGAAACTCCTAAATCCCAGTGCCCACTTACATTGAGCAGACCCTGGGGGTCAAGTGGTGACTTGATAACAGCTGAGGGATCGCGTAGCAGGAAGAGATGAAGTGTGACGGTATCAACGGCATTGGCAGTTTATGGCCTCTTGCCCTTTCTTTAAATTAAGGATAAGCCCCCTACAGTCAACTTTGCACCACGTCAGCAGCTGGCGTTGTACGGCCAAATGGCTTGATGCATAATAAAGGTTTTTGTGGTTAGATCGCGAAAATATAAATACGTCGTTAATAGTCAATTAGTAAGGTTCCTCACGTGAAAATGTTTTGCCAATTAGCTATTACTTCGGCAAATCGTTATGGTGGCAAGTAAATCCACGACATTTACAATTGATTACGACGTTTTGGTGCTCATCACAACCAGCTTCATCACGAAATTTGCCAGAATTGGTTAGAAGCCTTCCCACTTCCGGTCATAAATAGGGCCAGATGACGTCATCACCACTGTGAGCCTATCAGGTGCAAAGGTCAGAGGGGTTTTTTATTGTAATCATATAAAACACAATGGATTATGGGTTAATCTGAAGATAGGCAGTACATATTACCATATGGGTTAATTTACAGATTCGTACAGCCTGGATCGTGACCAGACAAGACCCCATTCTGACTTTGTGCATGAGCGGTTTTGGATGATGACGACCTGCTGTGAATTCACCACCACCCCCCCTCCCCCTGCGTATGGTGTGAAATTTAATCTCGGGACCTAAACACACAAATTATTACCCACGCGTGATTTGATGCACATATCACGAGCTGAAGAATCAATTTTGATTGATGAATCCACGTATTGCGACACCTTTATTCATTACACATACTCCCCTTAGAAAGGCAATATTTCCACGGCAAAGTTTTCGGCTGCAAATATATTTAATTTAACGATGGTCATGTTTGTGCACTGATATCGAGTTCCACCGTAGGACGCTTTGCTTCCGCGCCGACTTCTACATCGCTTGATTCTTGTGCGCATCTTGCTCTTGTCGTTTTGATGACCCGGGTAAGTCTTGCGCAATAGAGACGATTCTTATCTCTTGACCTCTCACCTCGTGAAACGAAATAAACTTGAGACTTGAAAAACCCTCACCGCCACGTTTTGCCCTGTTAACATGTCTCACGTATAGCTGCTGATAATTGTAAATCAACTAACATGTTCGGACGACACAACACAGAAGCCCCTGTGGTTCAAGGCTTTGCTTCGAAATTTCTGTGCTCAACAAAAACAATTGTTGACTACGCAAAAAAAAAATGTCACGGAACTTGCAATTTATTTTTGTATTTGTGCATTAAAACATCGCATCATGTCAGAGAATGGTCCTATAAGATGTAACTACTTCTGAAGTACCACTGTCAAACCTATCTATCCAACACTCAGTTTAATCTACTTTCATTGCAGAATGTATTTATCATCCTCATCATCAGCCAAGGTCAATCCACTGATGGATGAAGGGCTCCCAAAGCCACCGCTATTCCTCGCGATACTGCGATGTGATGCATGTAGAACTTATTTCGCACCGTACGTAGCCAACCATGCTGATCGAAGGTGTGGGCTAATCAGAGGTAATGATCCACCGAGCACCTGCACACGTCCCAATTTCATCGCTCCATCTCCAACGTGGACGTAGTCTCAAGACATGCTCAATTCCACGGCTGCCGCTCCATTGTTGACGCTATCACCAACATTGCCGGCAGTCTTTTCATGCAGTTCACTTGTGCTCCATTACAAAGGAAAACACCGCTTCTGAGATTCAGCGCACACTGTGAATGCATTCGCCATAATAAGACCCTGTGTGTCGAAGCAAATGCACAAAATATAATAACAATGCTCTGGGACAAAAGACATGAATTCCCTATTGCCAATATTACCGTAAGACTGTAATTAGAATTAGGACGATAAGGTGAAGTGATTCAGGATAATATGCAATTAGAGCCATAATGATATTTCGCTCATTTGCCAGCGAGAGCACCGATGAGGTACCATGTAACCTACAACTCGTGTGTTGGCAATAACACACACTTCCACCAGTAATCAGCCCCGGGTTCCATGATAACACAACTGCATCAACAACCAAAAACATCGTCGTAAGATTCTCACAGTTGCCTCCCAGTGGTGACATCAGTGCTCACTTGCCAAAGGCCAGAAACCAGAACTGTGGGATGGCATTACTGTGGGATCAATGAAGGGGTCAACGTTTGCCCCGTGTTCATGATGATAACAAGAATAATAGTGAATTACAATTCATTCAGCCCATTTCTACAAGGGAAAAGTGATCCACGTCACTGCTCTGTGCTGTGTTACAAATCGCCCGATGATGCTGGATGTAATTACCAGCGAAACGTCGTACTACTCAAATTGTAAATGTTGTGGATTTACTCTCCAACACACCGTTGGGCTCAAGTAGTAACTATTTAGCGTTTTGTTTATGTGACAAATCCCTTACTGATTGGCTGTGTCGGGTGGTGGAGGGTTACGACACATTTATACTTACGCAATCTAACCCAAACACATTTATTATGAATAACATTAGTCGTGAAAGCCTACGTGTTAAACTGTGCTTACAGATGCTGCTGCGGTGCAATGGTTAGCACAGTGGACTTGTCGCCAGTTCCATGTCCCGGCGTGGCCACTGCCTCTCTACACCCAGCAGTGTCAATGGGCATGGCATGGTTAAGTCGATCGGCAGGTCGAGTGTGGTGGGATAAAGTGTGGGTGCTCACCATCTCTTAAAAGATGTCTGGACGGCGTGGAAGAGAAGGCCAAAGTAATCGCTATCACGGGGGATGTCTCTAGAGTTCACTGACGTGGAAGCCATCCTGCCAATGGTGTCGAGCATGAGCAATTGTGTACCGACAAGATAAGGTAAACCTTACAACTCAAGAAACACTTAAGCTATTCAAATAGATTTTTTTTTTAAACAGAAACGACCTGCCAATCACAAAATATATCTCAACGAAGTGGCTTATCAAGTGGACATTTACAGCAGGCGCATACTCTAAAAAAACCACGCGACCCACGGGGAGAGAGACATGCAAACTTCAAATATACAGGCGTCAGGGTCAGGATCGAATCCACGGCCTCCTGTATACCAGGCGAAGACAGCTCTGTTCTTCACCTGAGGACGGCTGCTTGTGTTGTGGCCGAAACGTCGTGAGAATTGTATTTTATTATGTTTAATGTGTATTATTTTATTATTTCCCTTCTACGTGACTTTACCGAAAAAACCAAGAAGATAAATCCCTGCAGTCACGAAAGCTTTAAATCGAAATTCAGGCGAAGTAGTTAACATCTCGCCATCACTTGCCAGTCAATGCAAGGGACATCGACCGAGCAGCCCAATGTCCATTGTGCTACACAATATGAATAATCTAAGCCTGCTCACGGGCGTAATATTTTCACATTAATAACCCATTCATTGTGATGGTCCCAGCTCAGGGGCTGCTGTATGAGCCGTGCTCGGAATGTGAATGCCGCCCGACCTGAATAACATCCATTGTGTCCATTTCATAACTTAATTATGCACATCTGAACAATAAATCACCCTCGCCTTTCTTATTGTACGTTGATTATTCAGACGGTGCCGACGCCGGATGAACAGAAAAGAGAACTGATCCGTATGCCGGTACCCCGGGGTACCAAATAATACTAAATGGCCGAGGCAATTAAATATTTTATTTATAGAACATTATTTTTCCCAGGGGTGTACTAAACTCCGCGACTGGTGACCAATCAATCAGAAATCAGTGCTACTTCGCGATGTCAAAACGCAGCGAGGACGATTGCGCTTAAACCCTGAACGCTCGTACGCACCGTAGTGCATCGCGTACAGCTCGTCGAGATGAGTCGATTGCCACATCGCCGACCATCAACAGACTAAAAAAAAAAATTAACCCGTAAAAACAAAGTTTTTCACTATAAATCCTTTATATGCGTGGCGGCTAGAGTCCTCTCGTCCTCTGGCTTGAGATGGCTGCCACCTATGGGTCAGATGATTGTCTGCCACCATTAAGCAATTGGTAATTAAATATAATAAAAAAAAAATTCCTAAAAAGTGTAAAATTTTGGAAAAAAAATTTCACGAAAATAAATTGTCACGCACAACGAGTCTGTGTGCAAAATGTCAGCTCGATTGGATCACGGGAAGTGGGTTAAAAAACGACCGAAAGATTTGCACGGTCGTAAGCAAGCAAGCAAGTGAACTTAATATAAAGGATTTAATGACTGCATCACAGACATTATGTGAGAGCCAGGGTACTATGGTACCACGGGGTACCGCCATAAGGTTCAACTGTTGCTCACTGAAAAAGCTTTGCCAACTCTGAAACCCCTCCGACATCGAACAGGTCGTGCAATTTCGCGTAAAAAATATGTATATTGTCGATAAAATAAGCAGCCTCAGGAGGTATTCAGAGAATCGGTCGATTCTCACCGGTGAAACCGGTGTTTATGAGAACGGCACAATCGCCGCCGCGAAGGTTTTTGCCACTCGTGCTGCTCTACAGCTCTCTCCGTCTCCGATATCGTGGGGTCGTGACCGCGTGTTTGGGAAAAAACGACGTCCCAACGTGGAAAAAACGACGTCCCGACGTGGAACGAAAAGGGGCAGCGGGCGGCGGAGCAACGTGAAAAGACGCCGGAGGGCGACAACGCAGAATAACTCCACGTTTGCAGCTGGCAATCTCCACCCCCTTCATCCCCCTGCCACGAGCAGTCTTTGCGCAACCGAATCGCCAATGTGAACGCTCATGAAGATAATGTCGTGGCTTTGCTCTCCAACACAACCGGTGTGCTGTACTAGTTACGAATTGGCATGTTCTGTTTACGTGACAAACCTTACTAATTGGCTGTGTCGGGTGGTGGAGGGTTTTACGACACATTTAAATATGTATGCGATCTAACCCAAACAACCTGTATGATAGAAGAATATTTTTTAACAAAGGTAAGTCGGTTGGCGAGATGTTATCTCCCTCGTCTGGTACGCAGGAGGTCGTGGGATCGATCCCGACCCTGACGTTGCGTGTTGTATATTTTCAGTGTTTTCTTTCCCCATGGTGGTCGTGGAGATTTTTTTCCGGGTCCTTCGGTTTTTGCCCTCCTCCACATTTAGAAACATGAACTTAGATTATTTGGCTGCTCTTATCACTTCCCACATGTGATTATGTATATCAGCCACGTCGATGAGCTATCATATGTGGTCAGTTCGCCTCGAATAAAGAGCTCATAGCTTCGTAGGCTTCACCTGGTAAATAAAATAACTTAAAGTTGTATAGTTTATTGGGAGAAAACTCCATGTATCCATGGCACATTTATCAGCAAATTGAACCCTAAGCATGGCTAAATGCAGCCATGGATATCAAGGGAATTTCCTTCCAGAAACGAACCGAGATGTTGCGGTTTTTTGTGGCCAAACAACGAACGACATCTTTGCGTCTACCGCAACCACTGACTGATCGTCCGCTGGGTTATTGGATGGAAAATTTCAGGGCGAATTGAACGCGAGTGTAAAAAGAATGAGTCAGAATCAGAATATTTACTCGCACCGGAGCTATGAAGCTCTTTTTGTCACGCAGATGTCCAAAGCCACGTGCACGATTATAATTTCGATTTACCTCTGCTCTATCGTCCATATAATTGCAGGAAAATAAATACAAGCTGGCAAGCTCGTCAACGTATTTGCTTCCAGCCTGCATACACACCTTTTTTGTATTCTGTCTGGTGAGTTTCTCATGAATTGCAGTTGATGAGTTTCCCATCAAAAATAACCAATGATTTTCCTAAGAAAAGAACTATAAACTGGTTTATTGTTGCCCTGAGGTAATGATGGCTATGGTGCACTGAGGAGTCCTAAAAGAATGAAACCGCAATACATTATTTCTCATTGTTTTTCTTCTGTGTAAAAGGATCCATCATTCCCATGTGTGGCCCTCTTGAGTTGGTCGTCTAAATCAAGGCGACAGCATGGGGACCTTTCTTACCAATATCAAAGTATAAGAGTAGGCTTTACCCTTCTGGCAATTAAACAGTTGTATTAAAATTTTCAAACACCAAACAGAAACCTTTTGCAGGGAATCATGTCTACATTAACCACATGTACTTGTGGCGAACATGCAAACAAAAACGCGCTCTGATAATATATATGATGCATTGTCTTTGAAACTGATTGGTCGACACCAGAGATAGCAACCTTCTTTAGGGCCCAGTCTCAGCACCTGTGTTAGACCAGAAAACGACGCCAAAAAGCGAACAGCACAAGCACAATGCCACTAGGAGAGCATTTACAGCTCGGGGTGAGCAGCTACAAAATGGGACCTTTTAAGGATAAAATAAGAATATAAAGCCAATCAGAGCATGTTTGTTTGTACGTTCACCACAAGTATGTGTGGTTAATGCAGACTTGATTGCTTGCAAAAGGTTTCTATTTGGTGTTTAAACGTGTGAACCCCTGTTTAATTGACAGAAAGGGTAAAACCTATTCTCATAAATCAAGCCTGTGTGTTTTATATGCTCACCTGGTCTACAGGAGGTCGTGGGTTCGATTCTGACCCTGACGCTTGCTGTATATTTGGATTCTGCATGTTCTCCCCGTGGTAGCGTGGATTTTTCTCCGGGTTCCCCAGTTTTTCCTTCGACATTTTGAATCAACATGCGTTTAGAGTATTCAGCTGCTATAAATTACCACGCGATAAGCCACTTCGTTTAGCAATTATTTGTGGCCAGGTTGCTTATGAGAAAGAGCTGTGGGCCTTACATGGTAAAATAAAAAAAAAGTTTATAGTTTATGTACACTATGCTTATGTCACGAGACGTTCAAGGTATAATGGGAGCACCAGTCCTATGTTGATGACTGCCAAAGGATCATATATTATGCCATGTTACTCAATTTTATGAAAACAGAAAGTCAACGGAACACGATAGCAATGGGGTTAGCACGTGCTGCATTGGCTGAACGAATACATAATGTGGTCGCACTCATTACACACAGAGTGCTTGCCACAAATTAACAATAATTACTTTTTCTGATCTAGTCAAGGAGCGTAAACCATCACGCGAACTCCAGTCATCCTTGCAGCAGCTTTTAGCGAACGATTAAACAAAGACGGTGACTGCATCGTGTGCTTTCAGATGCGCTTCTGCAGCCGTCTGGAATGCGCTTTCTTCAGATATTACGAAGCCCTGGAGCTATGCATTTGTAAAAAAAAAAAAATCCTTTACAACTGCCTTTTGTGTTTAGTTTGTCATCCTTCCCCCGCACCTCCCCGTTAGCAAGGTTCGCTACTTAAAGTGAGAAAGCAGTTAAACATACACACACACACACGTACGTTTTACCTTCTATAACTGTACATATATACAAAAACCCTTTGCCAGTGTATAGTGCCTGTGCTTGTAGCTGCGCACGGCTTGCCTCAGCAGGCATGCCGCAGGAGCACTTTCACATCATTCAACAAGAGGAGCATCTCCTCGCGCGGCGGACTGAAGGGGACAGATGGGTTCATGGTCGCTTGAGCAGAGATACATGCCGCATTAGTCCACCGAGGCTTGCAGGTAACAGTGCTTGCTATTGTTCAACCACCAAGGTGTCCAATTGGCCAGGCACTCTGGGCTTTCTTCGGCTTCTTTTTAAGAATTATAATATTCCCATTAGCCTATTTGAACCTGCTGTCACTTCTGAGCACTTTGCTTGTGTGAGCTCGTGGGATGCTCGGTGAGTCAGTAAAGTGGCCAGGGATTTTTGTTTATATATTTATATATATATATATAAATGGGTCACAGTGGGACAAGGGGCAGGGGAGTGGATACAGGTTACATGCGCCGCATTCATACGTCCAAAAGAGCAACGGGACAGCACTGCTCATCTCTCTGTTCGTGACCTCCCCCACCCTCCCCCCCACCCCGAGTCAGTACTGCAAAAAAATAATCCACATTAACAATCACAGAAGTCCCTGTCGATTATATGGCCACCGCTGATGTCTCAGAGTGGTACTGAATGAATCACCACCAGAAAGAGAATAGCCAACTTATACCACCCCGGAGGAGAATTAGAAAATTTTACCTTCAAATTATCTATCAGTCAAGTGTTCCCTAAACGCTATATATTTAGCCCAGCAGTGGGAAGTTGCATGCGGACATCAACAGCGACGACATATATAAACGTCGCACAGAGTGAGCTTCACTGAGGAGTCAGTGAAGCAGCAGCCAATCAGCCATGACCTGGCACGAAGGGGAAGGAGCCATGGGCTTTGAAAGCTTTCGGCGAGGTGAGGTTAATGGAAGCGAGAGACTCGTCCAGGATGTATGGTGATACAAGCGCCAATATCGAGCGCATACGGAAAAGGTACAAATCCTTGGACGTAACTGGTGTCTGAGATTTAGAGGTCAGGTTCGTTGTTTTGTTGGTGGAGATGAGCAGGTGCTGGTGGCTAGGGCCTATTCAACCTAGAATGAAAGTGAAAGATTATATTTTGTAATCAGCAACAACTAAATGACACGTACAAAAACAATCTATGTAACGACACTCTTATCAGGTTTTGAATAATTGGGAATGCATATTATTGGACCATTTACAAGTCCAATAAACATAACTGTGCATTTAAGTATATGTTACTGCAGCACCACAAGAATTAGGTATTACTATGTTTGTAGCATAATCGGTGCACGCCAACGCAAGAAGTTGACAGGAAGCAAGGACCCCACATTAAAGGAATAGCCTAAAATCGCAGCCCAGTGACCCTTTGCCATTCGGCTGGATGGATAAAATAATCCCATTCTTTGTGCTGCCTAGTGATAACAAAACCCCACCTCGATCCCAAGAGCCACTCTCCCCAACAATGTTGTCTTCACAACCGGAGGTCCCGCCCCGTTTTTCCGGCCGCAATCTTCCCCGAGACGACACGAGGTCGGCGAGCTGTGTTCTGCTCCCCCGAGCCTTGCGCGTCACGCAAGGGAAGCCATCGAGATTCGGCGATGAACCGCGGCAAAACTTTTAATAGTCCGCTCAGCAGAGGACCCGCTCGGAGCAGCGCACAAATCTGGCCAAGCGGTTAATGTCCCCTCACTCCCAACCACTCACGGACAAGGCAAACCTAGAACGCAGTCCCGCAAACCACTCAGCAAGTACTACCTTACATGCAATTCTTACCTTATGCAATTCATCATGTGCACTTGCACACCTGTTGCATCTCGCCAGGCAAGTCGCTCACATGCAGACAGGTAAAATGTGGACAGGGAGAACTCCTCTTTTTTTCTTCTTGGTTCTTTCGATAAAGTCACGTAGAATGGAAATAATAAAATAATAAAAATAAAACATAATAACATTATTATTTTATTATATTATTATGTTATTTGTATTTTTTAAATTTTATTATTTCCATTCTACGTGACTTTACCGAAAGAACCAAGAAGATGAATCCCTGCAGTCACGAAAGCTTTAAATCGAAATCTCCTCGTCTTTCTTATACTCTTATCCACGATGGGTTCGTTTGAGTGCAAGCCATTGGTGACCGGTCTGAGATCCCGTCCTGTATTTTTTGTTGTTTGGCAAAGATTGCTCTGAAAAGTCAGCGATAAAACGGGGCCCAGGGACAGGAAATAAGAAAGGGAATTGAAGTGACGGGGCCGAGGAGAATGGAGCCGTCACGCGGAGAGGAAAAGTGGCGGCAAAGAATTGACGGGGAAATGTTGTGTGGAGACAGATTTCAGGTATGTGGAGCGTAAGAGAGAACGGAAGCAGAAAGAGAATAGAGGTTGAGAGTGGAAGAAGAAGAAGAAGAATATATTTGGGGGAAAGCACTAAACCCTTTCCCGCTCCGAGACGTCTGCAAGTTGCAGGATGGGTCCCGTTCACCGCTGAATCTCGGAACGCACGAGTGGCTCAGCGTTCATTGTATTTAGAGAGACGTAGCGCCGTTGTTTTAAAAGACATTGTACTCACCGCAAATAAGTATTGCGACGTGACCGCACTCTACAATTGCTGGCGCCAAACTGTGCCAGACGCCCTCCCGCATGGCCGTTTCCTTCCGATTCCATTCCGATGACGTCCGGTGACATCATCGGAACAGAATCGGAATGGGAAAGGGTTGAGTGAATAAAAAGTGCTGTATTGCTTGGAAATAAAGAAAGGGACTTCATCAGATGTCTTAGCTACTCAATGTGGACCACTGCCAAGCACGTCTCTACTGCAGTCACACAATATGAGCTAGGCACCAACCAAACACTTGAATATGTACGTATGTTGACCCGCACGTAGCCAACGGCGCTAACCGGAGGTGCGGGGGAAGTGCAACAAACAGAAAAAGGGGTTCTAAAGGAATGAATATCCCAGCGTCTGGCGGCATGCATGACTCTGCCTTGATGCTACGGCCAATGTGGGGTGGTGCTCTCGCATTGATACTGTGACTTACAACTCTGGTTGGGGAGGAGAATTCAGCCCCTGACCCCGATAGAGCAAGATCCGCTCTGTGAGAAGTCTTACGGGAAAATAAATAGGGCTCCCCACCATCGGAATGTGGAATTTCTACCACCGTTTCAGGATCACAGATGAAGCTGAGCACCGCCCAATTTCAACTTGTAATGCACCGCTGCTGCACATTATTCACTCGCTCTCGAAGACACAGTGAGAGAGAGGATGACTCAGAGGCGCGAGGTAGAACCGCAGACAAGCAGGAAGGCAGCCACGCAGTGAGCCGGTGAAAAAAATTGCCCAAGCTCTGCGGTCCTCGATATATTAAGGTGTTATCAAACCATAACAGAGTGTTTATGTGGGAGGAACCCGAAGGATCCGGAGAAATCCCACACGTGTGAGGGATAAACGCTCGATCCCATACCGACGGAACAGGTGGAGTCTACATTGTATCGAGTAAGACAGAGTTCATGGTAAGGCTTCCCTTAAATAAATAAGAAAATTAATCAAATAAAGGCAAGACGTAGAGAAAAAAACCTCCCACCGGAACTCCATTCATGCCTAAAGTTGCGAGGTAGCTCATGAATGCTAGAAATTCTAAAGATGTATACTTATCTATTGTATGAAATTTGGTCAATCCGTTGCATTGCCACTATACTTTTTAGATGAATTTGCTGCTATAAATGTCCAAATGATGGTGCCACTTTGTTGAGCTCTCATTTATGGCCAGGTCGCTTCTGAAAAATAAATGACTACCTCACTGGGCTTTTCCTGGTAGGATGGGGATGGTTTCGTTTTATTTCTGTGCGTTTGGGCGATTTGTTTACCTTTATTTGCACTTCTATCAAGTTGTTGCACTGCTTGTTGTTGTCACGTTCTTACCTGCGAAAAAAGAGCTTTACAGCTCACCGGATTCCTCCAGTATAATTAAATATTCCCGATGCCTACTTGAAGAAAGAGTTGAGAACCCATGTTTCCTCAGTCGGCTGACCGTAACGCGAACCCAAGAATCGCGGCAGCGGTCGTTCAAAAGCCTTATCTGTGTGGGTTCACCCAGTCACCTCCGCACGTTCCATCAGCATCCCACCGATATCTCATCGCAGAATGATGTTGGGTCGAGGCTCTGGGGATATCGGCAGCCTCCTTATCAGAGAAACCCACACAAGATGTTGAATGCGCTCAGCGTGGGCCCGACCTTGCGCTTTCCACTTGGAACACACTTCGTATAAGCACAGTTCTCGTATAAGCGACAGGTCACTTGGTGCAACAGGTGAGCACATCACACCCATTCACTTGCCCTTGCATTGGCTACCAATCAAATATCGAATTGATTATGAGGTCCCTGATATTGACATACAAGGCTGTCAATGGGTTAGACCCACATTACTTACAGGAACTGATCCACTTCTAAAACCACCAATGAGGTCCTTGAGATCTTCTGATATTTTTCTTCTTCTTAGTATTCTCAGGTCAAGGCTCCATTCCTGGGGTGATTCGGGGCTTTTGCCGGTGCAGCCCCAAGTCTATGGAACGCGTTGGCCTCTAACAACAAGACAATCAGAATCTTTAGAGCTATTTAAATCTGCCCTGAAAACTCACCTCTTTAAAATGGCCTTTTCCCCAGTTTTGGTTGTTTTATGATGGTTCTGTCTTAATTCCCTGCTTTCTATACATGGCGCTTTGGAATCCTTGGCTGAAACGTGCCTTACATATGTAGATGATTATTTGCAGTTTTTTTAATTGTGTGCAATTGTGAACAATAGCCATGTCAGACATTAGTTCATCTTATCGACATAATCATCGGTTCACTGCATCTCAAAGACTCACTGCTACAAGGTGTCTGGTTAAGTTAGGAGATGCTCCGTGTGTGTGCTCAGCAATTGAAGGCCTGAAGACCAGAATCGGTGATCTCACCGACAATGTGTTCAGTAGGGAGGCAGTTCCATATGCTGACAGCAGAGTGAAGTGGAGCTTCTGTCCAGGGAGCAGTGTTCTGGCAGCTCGCGGCGGGGGGGGGGCATGCAGGATTGTGCAATATCGGGTGGCACGGGATCTTTCATATGGGGGTAGAAGCATGGCCTGTGGAGTGTCAGTGGTCCGTGTTCATTTTAAACATCATCATAAATAAGCTATTAAATACGTGAAAATTATCACAGCACAAAGAAATTGGTGACCGTTGAATGAACATAACGTGAGTAAAAAAATGCAAACTAAATTATTAACGAGTAGTTTATAAATGAACTTACCTTATTTTATTTCACCACTTTATTTCTCTCTCGATGCACTCGCGTAGATTAATGGATAGCCAACATCGCGTACAGCAAGTTCATGAATAACGCGGGCATATTGTATGTGTGTTGAACTTCTTTCGCACCGTACGTAGCCAACCGCGCTAATCGGAGGTGTGTGTGTTCTCCTCCTTGATTTAAAGCTTTCGTGAATGCAGGAATCCATACATGGTCTGCCTCAGCAGCCTCAGCAGCAGGCCATGCTTTCCCACCTGATGACGGACGCTTGTGTTGCGCCCGAAACGTCGTGATCTGTTTTATTTCATACCTACGAAAGAACCAAAGAGTATGTTCTCCCCCTGTTCTGCATGGGCTCCCTCCAGGTAGTCCAGTCTCCTCTTGTAGACAAAAATATCAAACAAGTATAATTGCTATTGGTGCAAACATCTCGATGCTGAAAAATTACCTGCAGAAGGAATAAACTGCAAATTATCAGCAATATTGACCCCCCTACTGCGACTTATTGTCAGGAAGCTCCTGAAAAATATTCTTGAGACTCGGTGAAGAGTTCCCCGGTTAACACACGTAATCATACGACTGTATAGTTGAGTAAAAGATGAGTGCCCGACACGATACGGTTTAAAAGACTCTGGCTGAATGTACAACTTTGAATAAAATCTTGTTCACAGCTGTGATGTGCACATTACATACAGCAAGGCGGACGCATACACGGTCATATTACTTACGAGCCAAAGTCGCGCACACGTTGTTTATAGGTTCGACATAACGCGCCTTATTTTCCAAGTAAGACTGCGACACTGGAATCATATGAGTCACAACTGTCAGTGCCAGCAGCGGTTAAAGACAATATCGGCCTCTGACAAGCTGCCTTACACCTGTAAATGTAAGAGCAGCACTCTCGGTAAACAATTCTAAAAATAGGGATACAAAATACTTTGGGTATAAGCTCACCTGGCCTAGCTCCGACGGGAAGAGCTTAGAATCACGCTTCAGATGTAGCTCCAGAAAACATTTCTACCAATTTGTATTGAAGAGAATCCTATCTTGTTCTCATAGACTTAGGCAGAGTGAGATAGCTACTCTGATACAGCTGTCCACTGACCTTCCACACTCGCACACCTACACACGTGAGCCACTCAAAGCGAGGGCAGTTGCACATAGTAGCCATCCTTAGTCAAATTTTCTAATCATATGTATGGATCAATGTTTATTTGTACATGGGAAGTTCCAATTAGCCAGTTACCCAGCTAGTTTGCAAGGGAGATCGATAGTGCATCAGCACAGAACAAACTTCGGTCATCCTCGCAGTGCTTTATGGCTAACCAGCAAACAAAGACGGTGGTCACCACATCGCGCGCATTCAGATGCGCTTCTGCGGCCGTCTGGAACGCTCTTCATTTTGATATTGGGAAGCCATGAGAAGCTTATCACTTTTAAATCCAGGTTGAAAACTCATTTCTTTAGAACAGTTTTTTGTGTTTAGTTTGTTGTCCTTCCCCTCAACCTCCGATTAGCACGGTTGGCTACATACGGTGTAAAAGAAGTTCAGCATAGATATTGAACTTCTAGATACAAAGTGATCCGTGCGGAGGAACAGGGAACAATTGAACAGAAAGCATCCGAGGTGCAGGCAAACATTGTGCTTAAAGGCTTAAAGAACATAAATTAAGAATGCTAACATTACAAACTGGCTTACAAAAAATAACATGTATGAGCAGACTGCTGTTCTGTATCTCCACATATTATTAAAATAATGTTAAGTCCGTCAGCCTAGTGGCTTTCCAAAACAAATTTGTTAAAGCAAGCACACTCTGGACCGGTTGCAACTTTCTGGGTCGCATCAGCAGAGCCATACTTGTGAAGCAAACGCCGCTGTCTTTGCCAGACGTTATTGGCAAGAGCACTCCCTCTGAACGATGAGCTGACGTTCAACGCAAAAAGCAACGTTGGATAAATACTTGTTTTGCATTTTTGTGCGAGGCTTCTGTGCAATAATAATAACTGTATAATGTGGGGTGTTAGAGGAACTGTCCCCCTTTTAAATAATTCACAGCACCAAATATGTGCAAACTGGCCAAGCAGTGAATATGATGAGCATCAGGCTACCCCGACACACAACATACAACCCGAGAAAGGAATAAATAAAAACTGCAAACACGTCAACGTATTGGCTTTGCAAAGCCCCTCGTGATATTGGCTTCATGAGTCAGTGAGGTTCAGCCTGCCGACACTCACAGAACCTATGACATTCTCATATTTTATTGGAAAACCTGCCCTGCCATAAGACAACAACAATACTAATAATATATTCCAGATTCTTTAGCTGCTGCTGCTGCTGCTATTGCTGCTGTCCATAATGTTATTGCCTAAGAATACACAGCGACGGATTTAGGAGTGTCACCAAAACAAAACTGAGAGCACCTTGCGGGGAATTCATCCGAGCGCGATGTGGACACGAACGCTGCTCCGTATCGAGTGATTTCACGGCACCGACGATGCGTCTCGTGCGCTGCAGACGCACATTCAGAAATTACTTTGCCTTTCCCTCTTTATGTTATGACAGACTCACAGGCGATCGCTGCGTGCGCAACGGCGCGGGCCTCTTGGCATGCAAGTGATTTAGCTTTGTTGATCTACCTTTGTGTGTCTTTTTTTTTTGCCGTCGTCATTTCACTTTGCTAGCTGTCATTTGTTCACTTTGCAGATATATTCCCGAGTAAGGCATGGAAGAGAGACCCAGGAGATTCACCAAAATATCGTCTGAACAATCCGATAATTCCAACGCATTTTAATATATCTCGGTGACTTCAAGCAGCATGTCGATACCTTATCAATCGCATCTGAACATTTGTATTCAGCATCAGAATATTTATTTATACTGCAGGAGGAATCTGATGAGCTAGAGAGCTGCTTTTCACAGATGTTCCAGTTGGGGCGGGTCAGAACATTACAACAACAACACAAAAACACGATCGGAGTGCAAAGTATAGGAAAGGTAAACAAATCACGAAAAAATATAGAGACAAATAAAACGTAACAATTTTTATCGTACCAGATAAAACCCACTAAGTTATTCACTTATTTTTCAGAAGCGACCTGGCCACAATTGATAGCTCCACAAAGTGGATTATTAAGTGGGAATTTAAAGCAGCAATATAATATATTCATTGACATGTCGCTCACACTAAAACAGAGGTGCAATGCCACAAATACACACGGACAATATCACAATTATCATGAAGTTGGTTTTAAGACAATGTTATTACATTCACGCACCATCACCTCTTACTTAAATGTTATTTAAATCTTCATTGGTGAATGAAAGTCATTATCTTCCTGCTCAAGCAAGCACGAAATACATACCTGTGTTTTCGTTTTGATTTCTCTTTCTTAATTGCAGAACTTAATTTATTTGCTTTATTTTGCCCCCCACCCTCTCTCTCTCTATTTAAGACCTCGACACAGAGACGTTGTCTTTCTGTGTGCCTATGTGTGTGTCTCTCTCTGTTTGTCTCTGTGTGAGTCTCTCTTTGCGTGTGTCTATCTGTGTGTCTATGTTTTGTCCCTCGGTTCCGTCTTACGTCCACCGCGCGACACAATGGAATGCCCGGACGTGCGTCGGGATTTTGTAACTGACACAATTTAAACTGCACCCCGTGAAGGCAAGGATCGGACCCGCTCTGCAAAGCAACCGTCTGGCCCCATCGCTCATTGATTGAGAGCACATGCGTCCTTTTGGTTTCGCAAGAAAGAATATGCCTATATATAGAAAGCTGCAGCGCATAAATGCCAAATAACACAGGGAAATGCGATGTTGTAAGTGGATAAGTCATTAAATCAGTAGTGCATGCATCAGCCGCAAGCTGCGGGGCAAGTCCATTACCTGATTGCCCGTAGGCGTATTCAGGAATAATGTCCATTCATATTTTTCATTTCCATCATCATTTTTTTTATTTAATAAAAAATGTCGAATATCAACCTGTCACGGTGGCCATACCACGAACGTCTAACGCAACGAGCGATGGGTTTTTTTTCTGTCCGAAGGTGTAAAACATTTTCTGAATTGTGCACGTGGCAAGATTGAGTTTTTTTTGTGAAGAGAAGATGCACGTTGCCCAACTAAGTGTATACATAAGGGAGATTCAACAACTACACGTGTCATTCTAGATTTGAAGTTTTCGTGACTGCAAGGATCCATACTCTTTGGTTCTTTCGGTAAAGTCACGTACGTATAAAGTATAAAATAAATTAAATCACGACGTTTCGGATGCAACACAAGCGTCCATCATTTCCCACCTGATGACGGGCGCTTGTGTTGCGCCCGAAACGTCGTGATTTATTTTATTTTATACCTACGTGACTTTACCGAAAGAACCCAAGAGTATTTAATTATAATCTAGAACAGTGGTTCTTAACATTTACTGCAGCCTTGCAACCCTTTGGTTCTCAATCGTAAACAAATGTACAATGTTATTGAATCCATAGGTTTGATGAAACAAAGTAGTTGTACTTATGTGCACATGCTTCATTTGTGATTTCGATGATTTACCTTCTAAGAAAATCTGCCCAAGTCTCGCTCCCCAGAAAGGGCATCTCGCACACCAAAGGGGTGGGTGCGACCCAGGTTAAGAACCACTAATCTGAGACCATCTTTCATGATTGAATAGTACAAATCACACATTTAGTTTCTGTAACATTGTCATTATTGGCCAAATTTGATCATGATACTTTGCAGGAGGTAAAAGAGTGTAAGATTAACAAGATGGGGTCTGGTTCTTCATTCAGGTGCTGGTGGTGGCAGGGTGTACTATACCTGATTATTTTACAGGTTTTATACACAAATATTAATCAACTTTTAATTGAATACATTCGTAACTTTGTTTCATAATGTTGCACGATGAACGTTGTGAATTGTGTGGGCGGAATTTGGGCCCTAGTTAATCGCGCAACATGGAGTCGGGCTTATTTGGCTGTTCGCATGACGCAGCCTGGGTCAGGCTATAAATCATACTGTAGTTAACGTAAGCGATGGCGAAGCTGTGTGTAATTTAAAGTTTGTTGCTAGCGTCTTGTGAAGTGCAATTAATGAGTTATTTATGGCAACTCGTGGGTGACCCCTTAAATTATGGCAAATGACTCGTAATAAACTTATAAGGGTAATTCTAGGACATCCAAATAATTCATGGGCAATTTAATGGGGGATATTTTGGTAATTATAATCTGTTACGTTCACGTTGTGGTGCACTGAGTGGGAGCGAGGGCAGAGGGGTGCTCTTTCGTGACCCAGTGTGGTCATGCTATGGACCCTGCTGGTGCGGGAATAACTCCAGGCATCACGGTGGTTCATCACCAACTCCCGGAGACTCCGGCGTGTGTGAGAGAGGGTGGTGCAGGCGTGCTGCAACGTCAGACATCGACATCCCAGCTGAGGCAAGAATAAGACACGCGGATTACGAACTTATTGAATGAGAACCACTCTTCTCAGTGAAGATCAAAGGCCAGAATAATGAGACACAGTGGGCTGGGGTTATATATGCCGATAATTAGAAACTTGCATCAATGAATCCAACAGTTTTTTTTTTATATAAAAAAAGTGTGTACGAAAATAGAGAATTGTTTCGTATTTAGTTTGTTGTCCCCCGCCCATACTGCTGTTTAGCATGGTTGGCAAAGTACGGCGTGAAAGAGGCTCAACGACCCCTTGAATACATTGCCATATCTATTGGACTGGAAATGGCGGAAACATTTTACGAAGGGAATTGCTCCTTGAAAATACAAAACATTTTAGGTGTGCAATATTTAGCCTTCCCATATAAGCTGACTTTACAATGTGAACATAATTATCAAGCGCATGTGATCTACCAATACGGATTTTATTGTGGTACTGTTACAGTAACGTTTTTTAATCTCATCTCTAATTAATATCAAGATGCATTCATCGATAAAACAGCATGGAATCATGTGTGTGGATATTAACTTTCTATGCTATTTAACTGAGAATAAAACTTGTGAAAACACAAAAAACCACGTCTACAAATAGCTCAATTTAAATGGTGGCATATTTCATAATCATGAACTTCAGTCAGACTCGAGGAATCCAATTAGTTATGAAGCTCTTTTTCACAGACTTGGTAAGAAAGTTACAACAAACATTACGAAAACTGACAGGAGTGCAGAGTACAGGAAAGGTCAGTGAGTCACAATAAATCAACAAAGTATAAATTGTAAAAGAATATCAATTCCTGCCAATTTTTCAACACTAAATTCAAGCTTAAGGTGAAACATTCCTCTCTTGAAATTAGCTTGTGTGTTTTTGCAAGCATGCTGAGGAATCGGAAATAATTCACTCTTTTTCCAAAGTGGAGAGAAACTTTATTTTACCCATCAGCTTTTATCTCACTACTATGTACACACAAACACACTCCCACGGGTGAAAACACACTAGAATACGTTTATTTTGTTATCTCATAAAACCTGCCGGAGATGCGGATTTCATTTTAAACGGGGCAATTCATTTATTTTCCAATATTGCTACAAGCAAGCCCTGGGCAAATTGTGGAATTGTGTTGAATATTTCCTGGCAAATACGCCCGCACAGGAGCAAGATGCCGACTCTTAATACATTTATTTACTCACTTTCCATTAGACAGCATACCGACTCTGGTGTGCAAAGCTCTCAATTACAGGCTTCATAAGAGAGGCCTTTACCAAACACATGTGGAACCTGGCATATGGACGGCCGTCTGGAACACTCTTCCAATCTTAGGAAGCCACTGGGGCTGTGCACTTTAGAATCTTAATTCTAGATTTGAAGCTTTCGTGACTGCAAGGATTCATATTCTTAGGTTTTTTTCGGTAAAGTCACGTAGGTAAAAAATTAAAATATCGTGCTGTGACGGTTCCACCTGAAGACGGAAGCTTGTGTTGCCTCCGAAACGTCGTGATTTTTTATTTTATTTTTATTTTACTTTTATTAATTTTAATTTTTTACCTACGTGACTTTACCGAAAAAACCTAAGAATACACTTTAGAATAATCTAAATTGAAAACTAATTTCTTTAGAACTGCTTTTTTGTGTTAAGTTTGTTGTCCTTCCCCCACACCTCCGATTAGTACGTACGTACGTTGTGCCCACCAGTGCTGCCAGAGCATATTTTTTTCGTGCACAGGCACAAATAACTAAAAAGAAAATTTCAATAAATTAATCAACATTGGATATGTATCCTGCCTTGAAAATAACACATTTAACATGTGACGTTTTGGGCAATGGTCGTTTCTTCACAGCACATAGTCCAGTGAGGTAGAGGGAGAGAGAATAAATTTAATTAAAACGCAAGGTAGCTTTTTATAGCGTCAACATGCGACCGCATCTCAAATCTGCACAGAAACAGCGGGCTAATTTGTATAATCGAGAGTGGCGGTCGCTCATAGGCAGACCCTGGACAAGCAACGTGTGACAACCATTTGAATAAAAGCAGGAATGATAGTGAATGTTTTCAAGGAGAGAAGGGAAATGGACTGAATTGCCCGTGAGGCAGAGGTGGGTGCTGATGACTTGTGGAATTGAGAGCGACGTGCCACATCTTAAAAGCTGGTAGCTAGATTCTATGCACACGTTCACTATGGCTTTGGTACATGGAGCTGTGGGTTTTACCTGTAGCCCTGTATCGCATGAATAGCATTCTCTCTTAGTACGAAACTATTTGATGCATAATTGATCACTACCTGCATACAATGGCCCCCTTTAGCAAATGCCACCATGGCATCTACTAGTGCTCCAGTCAGGAAAGAGACCGCAACCCGTGAAGGCCTGCTGCTTTTGGTGAAAATACAAAAGAAATGAGCAAATAAACAGTGAAGGCGTCTGTCTAGCCGATGGCTTTGGACATTTTGTAAGAGACGACCATTTAGTCATTAAATCGCATTCACCAAAGTAAAGAACACTGTGCCCAATCACTCTGCGCGCTCATGCGGTGCACCACTGTGAATACTGATGGCTCATTCCTCCACTCGGAGGCGACTCAATGTTTGTTATAAATGGGCTACATCTTGCTGATGAGATCTAGACAAATGTACAATCCAGTCCGGCGTTTTCTCTGTGCAAATACGAGTGGAAAAAAACATCAGTTTCGGAGCCCCATTGTTTGATGGATATCACCGTAATTCCATTTCAGGAACTAAACAGATGCTACCCTGCTTTTACTTTTTATTACCCCACAACCTGCTGAGACTGCACCCAAGAACTTTTGCAGAATCTTTTTGTTAACTTTATCACAGAGAATCACTGTCACGGGGAATGTAGGTAAAACCAAATCACAGACTGTAGAGCTGGATATTCGGGAACTTATTTCCCCAATAACATCCAAATCACAACTCCAATTCATTATTTACCGTAACAACTGAGATTCTCATTCGATTTATTTGCCTCTTTTTCAAGAGAGACCTGAGAAGCAACAGTTGTAAGGGAAGATGTATTTTTTGTAAAAAAAAAAAATTGGCACACACGTGTGCAGGACTCACACTAATATTTAATAACAATCGTAAATGACAGCTGTTGGTAAATCCACTCTCGGATGAAGGCCACACCGCGGCAGTCACGTGGGTTGCTTTGCCATCCTTCAGCATGCTGGTCACTGTGCGGATTGCGAAGGGGTCAAAGGGCCAGATTGGATAGCATTTCCCCACCGATGTTATCCGTGGCTGGGAATTAAACTCGGGTCACCAGGTTCATAGCACAGCGCTAAACACTGCTCCACCGCTTTACCCTGTGACCCCTCTGGAAATTATTATATAAGTGGCTGGCGTCTTACTTAAAGTAACCCACGATGCTTTGCAATTGTACACAGAAATTGCTGGTTGACTGAGAAACGTGACTCACCTATTGCCACCAAACCTGTCAGATGGGCAAACGCATTGACCCCCGCGTTACAAAACTACCATTTACATTGCGCATGCCTTCAGCTGCCTTGGTGCTAGAGTGAGCTGCCCGCGATCGCAAGGTTGGGAGTTCAAATACTGCTTTGGGGGGATTGACACATCCTGTTGTCCCTTCGGGGGTCAATAAAACGAGTACGATTTTGTCGAGAAGTCAACAGTGATCGGCCTATGAAGCAAGTAGCTCTCGTCATAGGAACGTGGACATGTCCACTCCTCGCTTCAGGGCTGTAGGCAGGAGACTGCCTCAATTTGTATTTTGAGGAATTATAAAACCGTCGGCAATATGCCCGAGAGTGAATCATGAGTGTGACCACCGGGGCTGTTAATATCACTTTAATTTCAAGAGGGCATCCTAAAGTCATCTCACTCACAGAGATGTGTAAGCAAGATACGATTTGGCACTAAATCCATCCCGCAATATGCGATTTCACGGTGATAAAACGATGACCATGGACCCCAACTTTGGACTCTATTCTCCTCCACGACACTAAATCAATGATGGTGGTGATGATGAAAATGCTATTGCTGTTGCTGCCGGTGATGTCAATTATTTATCATGGAAAATAAAAAAATAATCTGAAGACTATTATAATCAGCGTTTGTGAGCGTGTTTGTGGGAAGAAAGCTGACATTTTGGATAAGAGGAGTTCAAATGTCTATCTATGAATCACATCACTTCTGCCCTTATGGTTTCGTTAGTTTGCAACCTATTGTTTAAACCTATTGTAAATGTCCATCCCTTGCAATCCATTAACTTATTTTACTTAAAGTCGTTATAATGTTGTGGGTTAGGCTTTTTTTATTTCTTAAGTTATAACTAGCTACATAGGTATGTCTCCATGTGTGTATTGTACCTTACGGCTGCATTTATGATAACTTGAAGAGCACTAGATATGTATTTTTGTCATCTCTCCAATTTTACGTTCATGGCCATCGTGACCAGGGCGATCTTTTTACAAGTAGCCCATGTGGGCCTCAAGTTCTCATCTGGAAAAAAATTTGGCTATGATCAAATGCGTGCAGAGTAGGCAAGCAGCGATTAAGAGTCACACACAATGCATGTAACAGAAGGACATTCGATTTCAACAGCGACGCACAGTTTGAAGCGACATGAAAATGAATGCAAAATGATAAAACCTCCAAAATAGCAGATAGAAAAATATATTATTATAAAACACGTTAGTAAAATAGCAACATTAAAGTAAAAGCTGTTGATGCATGGGTGGCGCACGGCAACACGTGAATGACTGAACGTGCGTCAGATTATCGGTAAATAAATTACAATCAATACCTCCGGCTAGGTTTCTCGTTAGCTCATCATAGCCCCCGACGGTGACAGAGACACCCAGACCCACACCAAACCGCAATTTGAAATTGACATCGCACACACCTTGAACATATGCCAGAGTAATGATTATGGATACTAAGGGGGAAAACATCACATTATTGCAGTAGGTGGCACTTTGGCAGTTGCACAAGACTGTGATGTTCTACAAGAGACGTCCACAGTCAGGCTCTGTGATTATAGAATCCTCTTCCTCCGTCCATTGGGGGATTTTGAGTGCGTTTCACGAATTTAAATCACCGTCTTAAAACGCACCTATTTGTGCTGCGGGCTTCCCCCCGTAACGTAAGATAACAACAAATAATGAATTGTCCGATTGGATTACTCTGTAATTATTATTTTTGCTCGCTATTAACATAGATTTACATTCCATTCTAATTTCGAGACTAGTCATTGATATCGCTATTATCAGCTTCCTATTTCGCTTAGATTGTATCTATACTTGTGGGTGCAGTGTTATCTTTGTGTACGGCGCTTTGAGATACTTCAATATGAAAGGCGCATTATAAAATAAGAGGTTGTTATTATTTCAAAGCCAATAATGGGGGATCTTTACGGGAAAGTGCTGTTGGCGAGCCCCTATGAAGGCTGGCACCACACACAAAGGGAGCGGTGTGGTGTCGTGGGTATACCATTAAAAAAATTAGTTCAGCATAATTAATTAGTTGCTGTTGTTGCATAACATATTTTTTTCTATATATATCAGTGTTTGAACTGAAAGGACTTGAGGCTACGGACCAGAGTCGAACTGACCTTGGAGTCACAACGCAACACAGCAACGAGAGCTGACCTGGGCACAGAGAGAGGGAGAGAAGGCCTCCCATTTGCTGACCATGAAGGGAACGGGCTCGCAGTTGAGTCAAGATAAACCAACAATATCCACCTCCGAAAAAGGCAGGCGCCACACCGCGGAAATTTTCGTCAATTGGAAAGAGGGGAAGTTCTTTCTCGTGGGATGGATCGAATAAGAATTGAAATAAGTAACTTGCATACATTGGTCAATTCATGATTTTTGTGTATCCACGCATCGTGCTGTTAACGTCGATCTGGCATCTCGTGCGCAACGACTCGTACAGGCAAGAGAAGACACCCGCTCACCAAGAATATCAGGCTGTGCGTCCATTCATCAACAAGTATCACAGCTACTTTGGGGGCCTGTGGTATGAAGCCCTTATTAATATTGAGTCGTGCATACACTTTTACTACTTTTTAAAATCGGGGTTGTAATTATGTTGATTGCATCACCACACAGAAGAGTGGTGCCTGATTTGACTTGCCCATTGATTGATACCGATGCCTCCGTATCGGTATTATAAAGTCGTACCAAACACCGGTTGCTTATAAACGGCGGGTATTCCGGGGTTTCATTGAGAAAAGACTTCCTTGCATGAAAGTCCTGTTGCCGTGCGTGCGCGTGTGCTTTAGCAGCGTGTTTCCACAATTCCGTTGCATGCGACGATAACAAACGAATCTCGTTTCCATGGGCAACTGTCAATCAAATGGCTTTCTCTCTTTAGTTACTTTCAAACGCCTTTCTCACTTCTTTTGTCCTTGGTTGATGTTAAACTGTTTCCGCCTTCCCATGCGTAGCGGCCCTGAGAACGATTGTTTAGTGACCCAAATAATTGACAGACACCAACTGGAATGGCCAGTTGCCAGCACCACTCCTGGCCGCCTTTGTTTCCCCGGCGCTGATGTTTATCAACACCAGTGAGTTGACCTCGTGGAGGGCGTACGACCCGGATCAGACATCACCCGTCACCGATGTCGGCCGTGGTCGGGAATCGAGCCCAGGTCGCCGGTTTTCAGAGCAGTGCGCGCGTGCTCCCTGACCGTAGCAGTTTAAAACATAGTTTCCTGAAAACATTCAAAGTGTTAATCAAGTTAAATAAATTCACGCTATTATCATTTCAGGTTTATACTAAATAACGCGGTGCGGTGTTTATTTCATCAAATTTTAACAAAATAAGAGGCGCACATAAATGTATCAGTTACGATACAAAGCAGACACTTCACCAGGTCGCGTTCAACAAACAACGAACAACGGTGTTGTAGGGACGCACAACAAATACCTCCATCTCCCCGGTGGTCGCAAGAGAACACAATGATCTGCTTTGACAAGCAGCTGTTGCCCCCACACCAAGTCAGCTATAGGCCACCCGCTAGAGTTGTTGTGAGAAGTGGGGGGGGACCCCCCCATGCGTGACTTGCACGTTGACGCGAATCAAGGAGGTGACAGAACGACGCCTTCGGCAGAAGCGTCCTTCAAATACTACAAAGACAAAGATGCCCCCCCCCATAGACGGCACAAACTTTTGTGGCAAGTGCTGTTAGCTAGCACCTAAGAAGGCCGGCATTGTACACGAACGAGGGGGTGGGTGGCCAGCACCACGCCTGGCTGCCTTTGTCTCCCCAGTGAAGATGTTTACTACATGCCACACCAGGTACTCATTTGAGGCCGAGTCGACCTAGGGGGAGGCTGAGGACCGGTTCAAATGTTTGCCGGAACAAACTCGGGTGGCTGTGTTCGTAGCACTGTTGTGGCACAGCCACGAAGCAACTCGGCCGCGCCGCGATTCCCCCCTGGCCCCCACGCCGAGCACACACCCCGAGCAGCCACACGCAGCGCACACACAAAGTGTCCTGCCTGGCGGGGGATTGCCTGCCTGGCACGACGCGTTTTAATCCGAAGGGCCCCTAGGAGGAAAGTCCCGCGGTTTCCCGGTGCCAGGAGATTGGCCGACCCTCGCAGGACAGGTCACACTGCGGTGCCCCTGAGTTGGCTTAAAATTGTATGGGCGCAAAGAGGTTCACTGGGCCAGCCGCAATGAGTCATTCACGACATTGGGAGAGGCTGAGGGTGGAATATTAGGCAAGAAGGGCAGACCAGGAGGTCAGAATTAATGAGCACGGGAGAACAACGGGTGGGCGGAGCAGCAGCACTCGCCGTGGCACAAGGTCCAAGTGAGCGGTAATCAGAGGTAGGCGCCCGATTGGCCGCGTGGTACGACGTCACCCCGGGCCTTTGAAGTTCGGGGCATAAAAAGGGGAGCCTGGGACGACTCTTGCGCTCTTGTCTTCAACCTCTGGACCGCCAAGACCTACTCCCTGCCGTCCTGCCTGCTCGAGCCGCTCGCAGCATCCGTGTGATGCCAGCGAGTGCCGCTACGAGGCAGTGATAGGTGAAGTTTTATCTCGCCCTTCTCCTTCCGACTCTCACCACTTACACCTTCGAGGTACGTGGTAGTAAGTTTGAGTGACTGGGCACTTAGGCAGCAGTAGGCTAGGCTCTTCTCGCAAAATACTCCCCCAGGGAGTGTGTATTTCCACCGCGAATAAAAGTTAGTACAGAGCATCGGTGTGGTGTCTGTGATTCCTGTGTGGAGCGGCTGCGTGGGCGGACGCGCGGCGAGAGTGAGGGCGGAGCCGCAGCATGAATGCGTGTTGAGATAATCGCTCGCAGGTGCGGGCGCCAGCGTGCCGCCGTCCACAGCGTTCGCGTGAGCGGCGGTGTGCGCGGGAGAGTGAACACGGCGCCGCAGCGTGTGCGCGCGTGCTAGGAGATCATCGCCCACAGGTGCGAGCTCGTTCACGGCCCTGCGTTAGCGTTGGCTGTGGTGTACACAGGCGAGTGTGGGTTAACTCCGTGCGGCGGTGAGCCAGCAGCTTAGCTATGTCCCTCAGAGAGGGCGCTTGCACGGGGGGCCGATCACTCGGTCGGCGGGGGCCCGGCGGGAGCCGATTGATGCAGTGGAGGAGGGAGCAGAAGGGGCGGATGTCGCGCCCCTCCTGCCCAGCGAGGGCGGTGGGGTGGACCTCGGCCCCCACAGCACAATGTGCAAACCACTGCACCACTGCTACCCACTCAAATACTACGATTTAGATTGTTCAAAGTAAAAAAATGTTCCTGATAAAAGGAAACACATGTAGAGGCAATGATTTGATGAGTGCACAGGAAGCCATAATGGTAGGTTTGATTTTTTCACTTAATATGACACAAATTACACAATTGGAACTATACAATAGCAATTATCGCATCCCTACTGGCAGACTAAAGCCCCAATTACATTCGAGCTCTTGAGAATAAAAAAGAATGTCAGTTTAATTGTCATGCAACACTACACAACAAACAATCGTTTTCAAGGTGTGAGAAATTGTGCCGTCTTATGTGGCGATCAGGGACGGCTTCAGAAGTCGTCCTGTAAGCGTTATATTCCACGAGCCGTACCGTGACACTCGGTGATGCAACTCACTCAGAGGGAGAATTCAGTTTAACAGACAAAGATGCCGAATGTAGAATCGAATTACGTGTGTAAATTGCACAAGAGATGCTGAACGCTTAAAAAGATTAACATTGACGAGGCCCCATCGATGGTAAGCGTGATCATCATTTAAATTCACCGTGGTCTCTCGCCAGAGTCCAAAGCCACCGCTTTAAGCTGCACAAACATCGAACAGCCAGCCGTCCATTTCTTCCAGAATTGAAATTCCCCATTTAGTTGGGCCATCTCAATGGCCCCGTAACACCACGTCGAGTTTTCACATCATGGGACATGATAATTTCTTTTTACCCTTCTATCTGGCAACAAAACTGACACCTTTTTTTACAAGGAGTCATGTTTACATAGACCACAATACCCGCAGTCATAATGCAAACAAAAAACATAACTCTGATAATGTGCACTGTCCTTGAAGTTGATTGTTCCACACCCGAGACAGCTTTCCTTAGAGCCTAGTCTCACATGGGTTGGACCAGATGACGCCAAAAGGCGCACATGTTGATGTGCAAGGGAAATAAAACCGTTGACATTCTTTCACCGCACAATGCAAAATGGTCTGTGCATCACAAATTCCAATTCAGGTACAGAGAGGTAAGGTCATAAGGTTAGAGTCCACATGCTAACGCAGGGTCACAGATCAACAACAATTGAAGCTGAGATGTCGTGAATATATTTCTGCTGGACGTTCAACGTTCGGCACAAACATCGACTTATTCGAGAACAATTTTTTGTACTACATTGATAATAGATCAGAAAATATACCCAATTCGATGTGTGCTTTCTTTTACTGCATATGTGTTATCCAGATGATTTACTTAAACAAATACTACTGCCAAAAAGTAAATAATAAAACCAAACACCAAGGTTACTAGAGTAATTAATAAAAAGTAAATAGTCCGCTTTGTGGTGAACACTCACCCGTTCTTTCCCTAAGATGATGATCAATCCCACGACCGACTCCACCAAAATGGCAGCGCACAAGCTGCAGATAAACTGCAGCAAACAGGAAACGAAACAAAAGCAACACACACGGGGATGCACGTTAATGACAGCAACGCAGCACGCTGGGGTATTCACGCTTTCATATTTCATTTTTCACGGGGCTGTCACGAAAGAAGGGGCTGCGGATCACAAACAAGGCCTGCAAGTTTCATCGCAGCAGGGTGGTTTGGGCATCATTGCAAATTTCATCCCCAATCGTGTCGTTTTTGCGGGTGATTTTTTTTATTGACCATCATGACGACGACGACACACAATGGCCTACTCGTATCATCCGTCCAATGAGGGGGGTTATCTTTATCATTGTATATTTTTTATGAAAATATATTTTAATGTGAACGAAAGACAAATAAAGAACGGATTCCAGAAGTCGCTTCCACGACCTTTATTACAATTATATATTTTTAATGAAGCCCGAGCTCGTTATAACATGCCGCGAAACTCGTTCAGTCTGACTGCATAATTCGAGTGGTACACTCACGACGCAGCTGAACCATTTATCGTGGGGGAGGGGGGGTGACAGGAAGGGGGAGTGGGATTGTGGCCCCCATAACCCGGCAGGGGCGTTATGATAGTGGATATTTAACATTGACTGTGAAACAGGCGGCGTGTGCTTAGCAGTTCACGTGCCCCTCATTTCCATCCCTCATGATCCCGCGAATGCCACCAATCCATCTCACTCCCTGCACACGAACTTATCTCGCTTGTGCCATCTTTGTCCTTAGCGCACCTTATTGCAATAGACATTCTGCCTTGGCAATGCGCGCAATTTTTTTAAAAATGTAATCCACCCTGTAATTTACTGAACCGTTGAAACTCTTCATTACGTTGCCTATCTTGCTCAGTATGAATGCATCAATCGAAAGGTTGAGTAGTTTTCCTGCTCTAGGCAGGGAGTGGTGACTGACTGGGTGGGTGGGTAAAATGCTTGTTGTGTTAGGGGGTGGTTTATGGGGAGAAAGCTGCTGGTGAAAGGAGGCTGTGAGGAATGGGTTCTTTCTGTAAATGGCTATTACCGACATTTGCCAGTTCGGCAACCGGGTATGCCCCGAGGTTCTGTGTCAATCATTTTAACAAACGGACTACCCTGCATCACTGAACTCTGCCTCGCTAATGAATATCCTGACACATTTTTCCGCAGTTTATAAATAGCACTGTTCCAAAGCCTTAAGGCCTGTTTTTTTTTTCAACATAAACACACATTTTATTTTTACAGTGGCCACAAAGTTAACATCGGTTACACTATTACAGAACGGATGTTTGTAAGATAGGGAAGGATTGTATACTGCCAAGTACCGTATTAGGAAGCAATTGAATTTCCGGGGGGGAGGGGGGGGCCTTACTGCAATAAATGAATACAAACACGAATTAAAGTTGATTTTTCTCCTTCAAAAGCACCAAAACTTTCATATATAAACAAAACTTGTCACATGTGGGCTTTAAAGTGTTCAGTGTGAATTGCCCAAGGGGGTTAAAGTACAGTGGAAGTCTGGAACAATTACCACCGGATAACAATTCAACATACGGGAAACAAAATCTGTTTTAACAATGCCACTGGCGCCAATGGCCTTTTACAAGTTGTCACATGGTACAAACACAACGACTCCACCGAAGTCGCCTTCTCGTAACAAGCCAACATGCCAGAAGAAATCGTTTGCATTTTGTAGTGCAGAACACTTGAATAACGTACCGCAGCGTCTCTCATTGACAGAAGGGACACTGAGGCACATTGAGAAGGGGTGGAATAATGACGTAAACGTGTACGATAGTCAAATCAGACCTAAGTACACCATTTATGACCTATATACAACATTTTGGGTGTTGCAAAAAAAAACGTTTGTATGGATTAGAAAATGTGACGTCAGAGGAAGTGATATCACTTCTGTGGCACCACTTCCGCACTTTTCCTGGAAAAGTTCCATCATTATTTTGACGATGTCTGAAAAAAATATATACGCTTAAATTATTTAAATATGATACCTACATTAAAATAATAGTTTTACTGATGGAACTATGTTACAAACGAAAATTCAATGGTCAATATTTCAAATGATAAACATCATTCAATTTAGTGGATAAACAATTAAAGTTATTCAAATGTAATATGGAAACAAATACAATACAAAATGAAACTGGGACTAAAATCCTGGAAATACCATATCTTATAAAGAAAAATGCGAAACTAATCTGAGTATCTAGGTATATTTCAGCAATAGCTCTTAATGCCTTTGCCAAAAGCTTTGCACTGTGATAAAGTATTGATCTTTATTTCGGGCGGGTAATCAATTCTGAAGTCATTTATCGTTGCTGTTTCAGCGTTAACTAATAGCAAACGAGTGGCAAATCTATACTCGCGAACAAAGATCGAGGCAGTGAGTGTACTGGCAAGCACACGTTCATCTCAGCACAAATAGCAACAATAAACATGACGAGCACTACGGTTTGTATTACCTGGTGGTCAGTGTGCTCACCACTTCACTCCTTGGGCTGCCATTCCATTATTAGTAGGGGTGCCACGGTTGCAAAATGTTAACTACCTCGCCTGGTATACAGGAGGTCGTGGGTTCAACCCCGACCCTGGACGCCTGCACATTTGGAGTTTGCATGTTCTCCCCGCGGTCGCGTGGATTTTGCAACATGCGTTCAGAGCATTTGGCTGCTATAAATTTCCACGTGATAAGACACTTCGTTGAGCTTTCATTTCTGAGGGCCAGATCGCTTCTAAAAAATATCTAATATAGTTCACCTGATAAAATAAAAAAAATGTAGTTAATAAAAATCCCATGTGTCCTGCCAAAGCCCACTAATTTTATTTTTTTAAACGGTCAATATTAAGTGTTTACCTTGTGGCTCGTCTTCATGTATCCAAATGTTTATTCTGAGCACGGACCCCCTCCCCCGCCTTGTGTCTGCTTTTGTCTTTTCTTGTTTTGTCAATGGTTACATTTCTGAGCCAGGCGTCAAGTTTCTCGTCAACAGATAAATATCAGCAAAACACGCACTCCTCCTACCACCGCGCGACTCGGGATGCCCTGTCGCGCGGAAATAATCTCAACAATACCTCAGTCTACGTGTTAAACTGAATGTCTCACTCATGTAAATCAAAGTAGGGAGTTTTTATATTAATTTAATACCGGGAGCAAGTGAGGGCTTCACCATTCTGGCGAATTACCCGATGATGCTGGATGTAATTACCAGCGAAACGTCGTACTAAAAAACTGTAAATGTTGTGGATTCACTCTTCAACACACCGGTGGGCTAAAGTAGTGAACTATTTGTCTTTTGTCAATGTGACACTTTTTTGCTGATTGGCCGTGTCGGGTGGTGGAGGGTTACGACACATTTATAAATAACGCGATCTAACCCAAAAACGTTTATTATGAATAAGAAGTTTTTATTTGCATGGCAAATGAAATATTCTGGTTTGGTTCTTCTCTCCGTCTCTGTGAATCTGTGCGTTCCGAATTGGCATCAACGTCCTGCGTGCGAGGACATTCAATTGAAATGTGCGTCAAGAACCTCAAGAATAATCCCCCCCGCCAATGCTGCTAACCACTTACCGGCTAGCCGCATTGGCTTTACACCTCCGAGTCAAATCATTGTGTCGCCACCACAGGGAATGGGAGAGCAGCGTTGGAATTTCAATAATGAGAGCAACATGACCTGCTAACGCTGCTGTGGCCTTCGCGACCCTCTTAAAGTGCGTGATATTAACAAGTATCCCAGCATGCAACTGTGACAATATCGAAAATGAAATGCTGCCTAACCACATAGGTCACCAGCAGAGGGATACCAACCACCCCATGCATCACCATCACCGTCATTAGCCACGATCAATACACTGCTGGATAAAGGCCTTCCCGCCAAATCCGTCGCTATCCCTCGCAATAATCCACCTAGCATCTGCGCACGAGCTGATTTCATCACTCCATCTCCTTTCAGATTCGTTCCATCCCTTCGCTTCTGCTCCTTCATTATTCTTAACCATCGACCATTTTTTCTGGCACGTCCTGGCAAAGCCCACTTATTTTTACGTCATTAACCTTTGTATGTTCTCTAATCCATCAACAGAACAGGGATACCACCTGGATATGACAATCATTTGTTGAATGAGAAAAAATTACTCGTCACTAAATCTCTTCAGAGTCTTTTGTCATTTTCTTTCACAGACAATTGTTGCATTTGGAAGGAACCTAGAGGGCAGCGTCTTGATATTTGGATGCATTTAGACAATTCTATGAGTTCCAATTCTTATTTTATCATATTATGACGAATTTGTAAGAGTAGGCCAAATACCTTCTCTTAGGGGGGTGGGGGGGGGGGCTCTGTACAGCTCTGTTTAGCGGAGGACCTGCCACCAGCAGTGGTCTATGTAAGCCGCTGCAGGGTTGCACTTTTGGCTTTACCAATTTACTCGGCTGACCGTTATGAAAAGGGCAATTCACAATTGGAAATGTTTGGCCTGGGGACACCGTGAATTGCAACGTGCACTCACAACTCTCCAATTTTGAGTCGACCAGCATCTCCGTTTTAACCCGTTGGCTTTCAGAGCCCAACAATGATTTGACTCACGATAGATTTAGTTGGGGCGAGGCTACGTAACGATCTGACCGAGCCAATTAAACTGCAACACACGCGTGCAAGCGTTCAAACGCGCCAATCGCGGCGTCGTCGTTGCAGCTCGCCGGAGGGCAATCCTCACGTGCAAATGCACCGATGGGACGCGAGGCTTCGCTCGAAACCCTGCGACTTCGCTTTCAACCGCGTCGGGCGCTCGGCAGGAACCGGGCATCGTACGCCCACTTGATTACGAGAGGCGCCCACTTACGATGCGCAGAAGCGTCAGGTTGTCGCGCAGAGCTCCGACGAAGCCCAGGAACGACACGGGGAAGGAGATGCAGCCGGCGACGATGAGGATGATGGACGGCGACAGGAAGCTCCCGTCGAGCGTGCGGTAACGCTGCCGCTCCGCCTCGGAGTACGCGCCCAGCAGCAGCAGCGTAATGCCCAGCAGCTGTCAGACACGTGCCCGCAAACCGATAAATGTTTTAACTATTGCACCTCCTTACGCTAAATATTCATAATTTGTCTTTCTTCCTTGTACGGCCGACGTTGATGGATAAGCACGACAACTATGATTTTTACATTGACGTGGTTGAGCCAGATGGTTGCGTCAGGAGTAGCGGAGCGTATCGCCGTGACGATGCCCCTCCGTGTTTGTGAATCGGGCACCAAGTCCATGGTCTGTTCTGGGTGACACAGTTGTACATATCACAACGTGTGCATCAAGCAACCGCATCTGCTGTCACAGTTTGCGCGGATGCGGTTTAGGGTTGCCCATGCGGGTAGAGGCAGTAAATGATTGTTGTTATTCTCACGAAACCTTCGCAACGTGCTGACTGCGGACTTTCCTGAAGGGATATTTTTTGGGTTTAAATCTCCCCGCAAAAGAACATTAGAACACGCACGCGCTAGCCCAAGCGATGAAATATGGTCAAACTCTTTGACAACACGGTGTGGGGGAGGTGCAGACAACACGGCCATCATCCAGCAGTGGATTCACAAAGGGCTGTTTTTTTTTCAAGATTGCTTTCACCTAATTCATGCATCACAGGTTCGCCGATTACTTCCTCTCATCTATTCCATTGATCTCATCCTCGCCATTACATTCGTACGTACCATTCTTAAATCCATTCTTAAATCTCTGTAAAGCGCCTCGGTCAAGGCGCTATATAAATTACGTTTCGATAAGAAGATAAGATAAGAAATGATAAGTAATCTATCAAGGGTTTGTTGGCAAAAATGCACAGAAGCGATTTGGCGGGTTTCCAGTGTAGGACTATGTAGGCATTGTGGTTGTACAGGGCATACCTCTCCTTTGAGTGTCTAGGTTGTTCGGCACGATGTCCGACATTTCTCACCACGTACTGGTACAATTGAAATAGAATGCAGTGTTTCTTCTCGAACAGTGGTGGGGAGAATAGGGAGAGATGAGATCATAGAGGTATGGCGTAGGGGAAAGGTGGATATGAAAGTTGATGCCGAACAATGTCCGGCAGAGGACAAAAAAAGCTGCCAGCAAGTGAAGCAAAACATCAGGCATCAAACTTTTTCAGGAACTGAATTCTGATGCAGTTTCTGGAGACGCTCCGAACACACGGAGCGACACCAAAATGCTGATCGAGGAAACTCCGGGTTTCATCAGCAGAGCTTGGTCCACGGTTTACCTGCTTATAAACGAACGCAGCTGGATGATATTGGTCTGGAAAGCCAAAAGGCCGAATGACTAATACATATTTATTTACATGTGCAGAGAGAAAGCACACGATGGGACTTTGCATCATTGATGTGGAGGACTAGGTCCGACTGGGACATGGCTTCTGTTTTATATTTATCCTTTTCAGTCTATAATTTGAAGAGTTGAATATTGTTTCATTGTTTTATCACGCAAAAAAGTATATTCGAGTCAAAGAATGAGACGCTTCATGCCGTCACAAACTATTATAAAACATTTTTTTATCTTGACAGCTCAAGAATAATAGTATCAACATTGTTGAAGTTAACTTTTAACCGCTGTTAAGTCCGCAAAGTTTTCAAAAAGTTGTACGGCAATATTGTTGTTCTGTTGCAAAAAAACACAAAAAAACATACATGCACAACAATAACGAACAAAAATAACCACTTCAAACACCTTCCCTCACTGGTGGAATAGTAAAACATACATCAGAGTTGTTGCTGCTCATTCCGCAGGGTTTCAGCCACAGTGAGTTTATCTGCCACAGGCTATAATGTGACGAACGAAGCAGAGCCTATTGGCCCCGTGGTGGTGTCTTTTAAACTTCAGTGGCAGCCCTACAGCGGCAATTACACTCACTACGGGAATGGCACAGGCTCCAAAAGCCTTGCAGGTCCTGCGACCCTGTGATCTGTTGATGCAATAAAATACGCTTCCTCCTTTCCGGCAATAGAACTAGAACTCGGTGGGCTGAATTCAATTCCCAGCCGGGGCTTGCATGCATTCGTGGTCGATTCATATCTCAATTGGTCCTGGTTGGATCCTCCCTTCATTGACCTGCGGAGCGCGGTGAAGTTAATGGTCCAACGGCCACCCACAATCGACACAGCGCGCGTGTTGTAAACTGTGATTAATTATTCATTTAACGAAGGGCATAGACAGGAAAGGTTAGAATAACCTTATTGAAGAATCATATATGAGGCATGTCTATCTCAATGCAAATGAAGTGTGGGAAAAAATATATATATATATACAGCTGCCAATTAAAACAATCCTTTCTCCAAACAGACAAGTGTCGAGTGGATTGACTGGGATCCCTTAATGGGATCCCGACGGTAAGAGCTAATTTCATGGATAGAAATAACGACTCCTTTTTATTTGAAAGGTAATTTTCCGTGCTAATATTTGGCCAACAAAACAGCGCTGTTGACAGGTACATTAAATGCGATCAGCCTCCAGCCGGGGCACTTTGTATGCATGCATTTAAATTATAATGGGATATGCCAAGTCCTGAGAAAGGCTCGTGTGTATGCACACATTTAAATTGACTGCTTATGACACTGGGACACTGGCCAACCAACTACCTTGTGGCTTTAACATTATCGTTTCTGAACTCCACTCGCAGATTGTAATCAGTTAGGCGTTTTTTTTTTGATCTGATGCTTGGTCCCATCGGAAATTTCACGGTGCAGCAGCTGATTAAGGGATTTTACACGGAACTTCCCATAAAATCCTTCACGTTGCCTTTTTTTCTGTTCTTCTCTGAGACTGTTTGCCGCACGACTGTCAAATGAGAATATTTGTAATTCTCAGTGGGAGTTTAGTGACTTAACGGTCCGTTTTAATACTCTGCTGGACCAAGGCCTCCCCCCGCCCCATGCCATACTGGCATCGGGGTTGTTTGACCATACTTCACCACGGATTGGTGAAGGAGGCCCAAGACAAGTTCAGTTATCGCTCGCCACGAGTGTTTGCCACGACTGGGAATCGAAGCCGAATTGGTAGGTTTCAGGCACGGTTCGTACACTAGGGGCGGTGGTGCGCTGCCCCACTAAGCAGCTGGAGACGAGAAATAATAAAAAAAATTCCTATACTGTAAATAGTTTTGTTGTGTCCAAATAGTTTAAAAAATATATATATGATTCTTTCAATGTGAATTGCCCCAGGAAGATAACATTTTAAGTTAAATTTCGAT
>CM025649.2:8109885-8194601 GCA_014621495.2 Entosphenus tridentatus
GACGTCATCTGCCGCTGGGTGTTCCCTACGGCAGGCAAACCGTCTTACACCTGCCAATGATTTACAAGCCCTACATAATAGACGCTTGTCGATTTCCAACACGGAACAATGCACAGGACTTGTTATTTGTTACAGCCAGGAGGGACTTTTACCCAGAGCCACAAAGTTCAAGTACACTCCCAAAAAAGATATACTGTTCCCAGGTGTGAGGCGGTGTTAAAACAGGTATTAGGTGCAGCCTTGCAATATACTGCTCATGTCACTGCTGGCAGAAGAACCTACACTGGAGGCCACTCTAGGGAGCCTGTCCAACATGAAATTTTGGCTTACTCTTTCATGCTGGTCAGATGTGTTTGAAGAATCAGGAGTTACCCACACTTTACCCCTCCACATGCAACCCACTGATCGACTTGTTTGGGTTATATCACACGAATATGAATGTGCCATTAACCTCACCACCACCCGACAAAGCCAATTAGTAAAGTCACTCACAAAAAAGTAGCAAATGAGTAAACCCACAACTTTTACAATTTGATTACGAAGTTTCAATTTGGATGTTGTGGGTCGGCTATCCAACACGCCGGTGTGCTGAAGTAGTACATCACTGACACGTCCTGTTTACGTGACAACCCTTACTTATTGGCTGTATCTCGTGCTGGTGGGTTAACGACACATTTATATTTACGCGATCTAACCAAAATATATACCTTTATGATGAATAACATTGGTTGCGAAAGCCCACGTGTTAAACGAACTGTGGTGTACCCATTAATAGCTCTGAGTGGATTGAGCCAGTGGGAATTCAGAAATGTGCATTTTTGTTTCAATTGCCATGCCGGGAAATCGACCCGGTGACCTCTGGGCGGTTTCTTCAATGACTGCTGGACAGATAAGAAAATGCCTCTGACTAGGCCATTATTGAGCAACATTAGCTCAAAAATCGAAATAAATCACGATTCTTGCAACTAAAATCCAAATGCAAGTGGTCCCTCGGTTTACGATGCCACTGATTAACGATATTTCGATTAACAACCCGCCTCCCATAGGGTCCCATTGTTTCTATTAACGATACATATTCGATTAACGATGTTTTACGATATCACGCAACTGCCAATTTCGGCCAATCGGAGCGCTCCTGCTAAGTGGACTCAGCAGACCTCAGCCAATCAGAGACGCCCTTCTATGAGCTTTTTGAGAACAACTGGCTGCTCGATTTTCAATGTTTGATGGTGCGTTGCTTATGGAAACAGCTCTATTGAATACTTAAGTGTTTTTTTATTACTTTAAAGTTAAATAAGATCAATAGCAATGACCCCTAAAATGAATGTGAAGAAAGATAAGTGAGGAAAATAATTAGTAAAAAAATAATTACATTAATTTTCCCCCACCCCTACTTCTCCATCAACCCCTTAAGCCAACCATCTTCTTAGCCCAATGTAATACTTTAAATTCTATGCTCTATTTATACTCTGTTTATTCATTATTTTATACATTTTCATATTAATGTAAATGCTTTAATATGTTCTTATAAAATGTATGTCGTCTTGTAACAAATTAAGCCTTTAGCAATGTATTCCCTATATTCGATGACGGACAATCTAAATTAACGATGGTTTTCGTGGAACCAATTAATATCGTTCACAAAGGGACCACTACAAATAGCAGCAGCAGTCGTCCCCGTGTGCAACTACTAATTTACAGGTGTTGAACACAATACAAATAGATATTGGATATTCATTGAATCCCACTGCGTTATTTAAAGTACATAAAACACTGTAACATTCACGATTCTTTGAGGGGGGGGGGGGGCGGAAACAAACGTTAACTTGAAGAGCTTTTTTGAAATGCAGATGTCAGTGATGCGCAGTTGTGTTTAGAGGTGGAGTGTTCTATTTGGGTCACCACAACACTCTAAGCAGGCCCTTAATATCCATGTCACAGACATAATACTGCCGTCGATAATCCTCTTCAACTCCTCCGAGCGAGGGCTCTTAATTTAGAGCGGAGCGACATCGGAATAAATTAACTATGTACACAAAACAATAGGGTTTGTGTGACACCTCGGAGACACAATGGAGATTATTTGTATTGGTCGGGACACTGTGGTCTTGCATTGCACCTGACCCTTATCTTGTTTGTCTCGCCTACATGCAATTGAGATGTATCTCATTTTGTAATAACGTCATGCCCCCCTTTATGGGCCAAAATCAGACATTGACAAAATAGCCGAAACACTTTTGGTTTGGTGATTTTGTCTTGCTTACATGCAATTGAGATATATCTAATTTTGTCGTAACTTCATGGCCCATTTACAGGTCAGATGCACACGTTGACAAAATAGCCGAAAACACTTTGGTTTGGTGATTTTATTAATGATTTTGATCTTATTATTATGCTTCTTTCCTCAGGAAAAACTCACCGAGTCTCATGGCTTTTTTCAGGAGGGTCCTGCCAGGTTTTTTTACCAGTAGGGGGGGAGGATCACTTACGTCTACTCCAAACCAAGTAATTTGCAGGGAAACGCGGCAAATTTGGACCATGATGCAAAATATGACTTAAAGGCTAGCAGTGTGTTTCATTATTAATGTGCCGTAACTTTGACATTCTTCACGCACAACTTTTAATTGCGTGTACTCCGAAATAATCGCTCCAAAGTTCCTCCGTTCAAACAAATGCCATTTTTAAATATGAATGATAATACGATTTGTTCCCAAACACAACAAAACGGCAAAAAATTGCCTTTGCTGTAATCTGTAATTAAACAGATGCAGTTCTTCAACAACAACAACAACAACAAAAATGGCATAACAATCAGTGCCATCGATTAAATTATTCATGAAAAAACGCACGGATAAAGGTCACGGAGATTTTAATGAAAACAACACGCACGATATGATCGCCGCGAAAACCTACGCAAATTTGCCCGCAGGAAAAGTTAAACAAATCTTTGCGCATTGCGCACCTCCGATTAGCACGCTTGGATATGTGCGGTGCGAAAGAGGTTCAACATGCCGTACAGAACACTGCAAGGAGCGCTTTTGAAAGATCACAGAAAGAGTAGAAAGTCACAACTCATTCAAGTTACACAAGCACATTCGTGAGAGAGATTGCTATATATTATTATCTCAACATATCTGTGTACAGCGCCTCGACCAAGGCGCTGTATAGTCAACTAACCACGATACAAGACGGTGGGCGAAATGAAACGAGATGAGTGGATGGGGGAGGAATGTGTGTAAAATGAGGTGTTGGTGACGATGCGTGGAATAAACGAAGATGGAAATGAGATGAGTGGATTGATGATGGGTGACCATGGGGGGGGGGGGGTTGGGGACAGGGAAGGCGTTATGTGACATCCACAATCCGCGCATCCTCTATGTTCATGACTGCCAATGGACACTTAAGAGGACCTCTCAGCATGCCTGGTCACCATACTCAAAACATGGACCTCGGAGTGATGCCACCGCTAACTTCATCCATTCGCTGGCAGCATTTCAGATATTCAGTCTACTCGTGATAGCTCTGCCTATTTAAGTCTATGGTTTTCTAAGCTAGTATATGGGTCTCTATGCAAGTTTATCAATCTCTATGTTAATCTATGGGTCTCTATGAAAGTCACTGGGTCTCGATGCGAGTCTATTTATAGCCACGTGAGTCTATATCTCAAACCATGGAACGCAGAGTAACACCACAGCCCATTTCGATTATTTTCAGAAGAATTTCAGATATTCACCAGGCAACTCCTGAAGCCGTCAACTGGTTTATCCCCTAACCGCGACAAAAACATTGCTGATCCACTCCTGAAGAAGATTGACTGCCAATGAATGGCTTTGTGAAATTGCCATTAAGCCAAGGCTGGTGCTTTAAAAGGTCTTATACTGTGTCGGTAGGAACCTTGAAAACAAATGGCAGGGTCATGGATCAAAAGACAATGACAAGCCCTGTGATATATCAAAGCAAAAACCCCTTAGCTTCTTAATCCCCATGCGTTTAATACAACGACGTTTGTCTGTCTCGAGGTTATGAGAAAATAAAACTAAAAATGAAAACATGAGGCAAAAGTTGATTAAGAGTTAGAATTGAACTTAAGGCAGTGCAAAGGTTATGGCGAGATGTTATCAATATCACAAATCAATTGCAATTCTTCTCGGCCAAAGGTAGCGGGCGGTGAGTGCATAATAATTCTTCAGCCTGCCTTTATCCACGGATATCTTTCAAACCTTGAAGGTGAAAATGTCAGAGGCCGACATAACGATACACCCAGGGCGCTATCACATGGGCAACGCGTGGTTGGATTTCCTGTGGATTGGTAGGCGACGCCACTGGGGCGGTTTGAACACTCGGGCCTCCGATTGCTGCTACTGATGGGTGATCTGTCCGGGTTGAGGCAGAATCTCAAGAGGACCGGTAAACTCGACGGCATTAAGCGTTCGTGCGCATGGCCCAGCGGTGGCGCTGTAACAGGGTATAATGAATCCGCGACAGGATGAATGATACATTATGTTAATGCGGAAGGAATCCAATCAGCGTCAAGGGGTGGCCTAATATGGGTTTTTTGATCCACATATTGTCGCTTTCGATCCAGAAATCATGTGCGACAGGAATCACTTCACCGATTGAAAATGTTTTTTATTCAAAATGTCACAGCTCGATCCATGCTCGAACACTTATCGTAAAAAAATACGCCGATTCCCGTTCCCCTATTGCTTATATGGGCGCAGCTATGCCCGATTACTTCATACAGGGGCCTCAAACACGAACATAATTGATAATTCATTTGGTCGCCGATTCATTTTATCCTGTGACAGCGCGTTCGGCTGCTCGTCACAGCGGCCCGCGGTTGCGAATCCGGCAGGCCGCCCCGGTTAACACTTCTTGCGAATTAACCACTGAAACAGCTGCCGTCTGCTTCGCGGCGGACGTTGTGAAGATCCCCTGGCCTCGCTTGACACAACGCACAGGCCAATTGTTGTGTGCAGACAACAGTGGGTTTACTACACGGTCCATCATATCAGTTAATGATAAGTTTCAACATAACGACAACACACAAATACGAAAAATCTCCTGGCCTTCGAACGTAGGTGAGAATGCGGGTGATGCTCGGAAATCCACTGCCAAGATGAAGTGCTGTGACTTCAGATTTCGGAATTCCGAATAGAAAAAATGGGCCTTGTAGAGGATGTCGTTCGTGACAGGCGGTGCACGTAAGGAGCATCGGGCTACGAGATGAGCACTGAGTGACACTTAGAGGTCATGAGGAAAGGGGGCAGACATATAGCCAGATGGACGGGGTTGTCTGTCTTCTTTGTGCGGCTAAATATTGATGTGACTATTATATTACACTGAGCTGGCTGAGCTGGATGATCGAATCAGGAGTGGTGGAGTGGTGCATCGCTGCTGTGATGCATTCTTCGTGTTTGTAAATTGGGCATTGAAATGTTATGTTTTACATGGTCTGTTCTGGGTGACCACAGTCAAGCATTCGTACGCCAAGTGTCCGCATCGACCCCGGTTTACGTGGTGGATGCGGTTTAAGGTTGCAGGTCATGTGCTTCGCATCGTTGGATCTTTCATGAGGCGTTTGTTTGTGCCTTGTGAAATCCATTTGGCTTTCAGAGACTGTTACAGGGATCGCTAAGGGATTACAATAATATTTGGTCTCCTTTCGTTGGCTAATTCCTGATTGGGTCATCTTTCCCCCATCTTGTAGTTTAATAATAATAATTAAAATGTATAATGCGCATTCCATCCGAGGATCACTATACGCAATGCATGGAAAGCAGGAAACAAAAACAGAAACAGGGCAACCGACCAAACTACAGAGAGAAGGCCACTTTAGAGAGATGGGGTTTCAAAGCAGACTTAAATATTTCTTCCGACTCTGATTTCCTGATTTTAAAGAGGCAAAGAGTTCCATAGCTTGGGTGCCACGCTAACAAAAGCCCCATTGCCAAAAGCGCACAACCGAGACCTGGGAGTGCTGAGCAGTTGGAGATCAGAACATCTTAAGGACCTTGATGGAATATATAAATGTATTAGTTTCTGCAAGTAATGCCACGCCTTATTGTTGTTGCTGTGAATGCAAGTAACATTTTGGAAGTGTCGGGCAATCGGCCTTCTTACATAGCACGTAATCTATGTATAAATGGGCCATTACCAGAAATCGTGCATCATTAATGGAACAACACAGACTACGAATAAAGAGCATTGCCCGAAACGTAGCCAATTAGATTGTTTGTCTTTTTAAGGCAGGGTTGTTAAGGCGGGGTTTATGAGTGAGTTAAGTTTGTTTTGCCAACGCAGCAGCAACATCACCAATTATCTATATATATGTAAACCAGCAGAGGTGTGATGTCAGCGCAACGCACGAATCCAGCTCAACGCTGTGGGTGACATTACAACCGCACACACCTAGCCTGAAGAGACCGTAGGAGCAAGCGCTGTTAGCGAGCACCTATGAAGGCCGGTACGGCATACGAGGGAGTGGGTTGCGAACATGATGCCCGGCCGTCTTTCTCTCCCCAGTTGCGATGTTTACACATCGCACTAGGTACTCATTTTAGGCTGAGTCAACCTAGGGGGGGCCCAGGACCGGTTCAAATAATCGTCCCTTGAGTTTGCCGTGAGCAGGATATCAGCGGGATTCGAACTCAGGTAGCAGGGTTCGTAGTGCAGCACGCTAACCTCTACACCACGGCTACCCTCACCACCACACACGAGCCAGGCAGCTAAGAATCCAGCCAGGAAGCCAGCTAGCAATTTTTTAAAATTCTTATATAGTGTGATACGATAAAAATATAAAACACATAACAGACCACAGAAGTTGGCTGCCGACCGTGTAAAAGGTGTGCGAATTTGGCAGAAAGTGATGGCTTCTAGGTCGAGGGGCATTGGCCCTGATGACCTCCAACCTGGTGGTGATTTAATGTGACAACTCTGGAGGACAAGCCGAGTGTTCGCCAAAGCGGGGACTGTCTATTACGATGCGGTACTATACCTTCCCCTTTGTTCCCTGCCATTCGAGGTTTGGCGATGAATTATTCAAGAGGCGCCGCAAATCCTTAATCTATGGGCACAGTTTCTTTCCCCCAGATGTAAAAGCGTCGGGGCCTATTTGCACAGCGATATTAACGCACTTGAAAGATTTAGAGCAACATCTACAGGCATTAACAAATCACCTCCACGGTTGTAAATTCCCATCTGCCCGCAAACATTTCTGCAAATCCGCGCATTAATAATGCAAAAAGTAAAACTTTGCCAGAGTTATGAGTGATACTGCTCTCCACATGCAGTATTTTTAGACATTCAATTATATAAACATTTTAAATATTGTGGTACAAGTGTTTAAAACGATGTGAAACATAAAGCCCTATGACGAATCGCATGTGTACTATTAGGAAAGCCTGCAAGATGGTGTTGATGCTCGTGCCACAAAGATACAGGCACAGCCACCACTAATCAGTAAGTTATAGGTTTAATTGGGACTGCCGCAATATGACAATCAAAATCTATCGCAACCAGCATGGGGTATGGAGGCTGTCATCCAGCAGTGGATAATAGATCATGGCTGATTGACGACAATGATCACAATGATGCCAGCAACATCAAAATTCCTGTCGTTGTGAATGACGTACTGACAGAATGACACTTGCAGCTTGCTTTGGCAACTCCCTGAAAAAAATCGCCAGCACCTGTTGGTAAGAATAACAAACTATTTTTGTAATCATGTTTTCGTTTGTGCTTTGAAGCCACACAATTCCTTCTGAAATGTCAGCAACTGCGGCCTCCCTGGGTCAGCACTAAACGAAAACGTTTGACTCCGTCCGCTGCAAACTATGGGAATCTTTAAGGAGCTTAAGTTTCCCTTTTCCTTAAAGGATGCGGAGTAAGGCTTTGGAATGAGCCTGGACAGTGTGCAACTTCAGACACAGTCCCGATAATGTGCAAAAGTTCCAACTCTAAGCCAGAAACACCTCCGCAAAACTAAACGAGTAGGAAAAATCAGGCACACGCATGGATTCTGCAGGAACGCTCTTCAACGCGTGTTTACCCGGAAAAGCAGTTGAACAGCGGTCACAATATCACGAGTAGCGGAGACGCGTCACGTGATGTGTGACGTCATTGCCTTGGCCGAAAAGGTTTTTATATTCAGCAATGTTTTTTTTTATCGACAAGTTTTGGTCAACCCTTAAAAATCTACGTGGCTGGTCTTTCTCTTATGTATATCTGTCATCGCAACAAAACTTTAAACCTACATTACAATTATATTGGGATCCTGCGTACGAAGATGACCGTGACTCCACAATTACAGTCCAGAATAATTCCAGGAAGACGAGACATTCGTCGATACAATGCTTTCAACTCGAGTTGGAAAGTGTTATATAAAACACACACGTGGCCAAGCATTTGCCGCCATTTAGACATGGCTTTGCGCGACTTTTGTGTGTGTTGCTGTGCCTTGTAGTTCATCCCAAAGGCATCACTTCCCATTTCAAAAGGCCCTGGCCTTTTAACGCAGCTCTCTAGGTGACAAAATTACTTTTGCTCCTGTCGTTGATTGGCACGTCTCTGAAGAGCGGCACTGATTACCTCAAATGTCTGTCCATCAGAGTCAAGTGGCTTGGAGAAGACACGGGCCTACACAACTGCCCATGGAATAATATGTGACTGTATCTGTCACATATCTGCAGTGGAAGTCAGTTGGGCCACATTTGAATATTCTTAACGTGACATTTCCACACTTGTGCATATTTTCAGGGCTTGCAAGCATTTCCACTTTAACTGCGAAGTCGTTTCAATATCTGTTTTTAGGAAAATACTTCCTTGCCTTTCGTTGAATTATTTAGCTTGCATCTTACTCAGTCCCCTGTACCAATTCCACACAGATAGGAATCTGCTATACCCAAGCCCACTGCGTGCTCTGCATACCACCACGAGTCTCACGGGATGATCAACTAAGCCAGGATTTTGCGAGCAGCGAGTGGACGGGATACACATTCACGCACAGGTGGGGGAGGGTCCAGGAGCCCACTTTCCATAGCTTGAGTTGAATGCGCCGATCCGTCACAACCCATGCTCGTTTACCTTTCAAGTTCAAGTTAATTTCAAGTTCATTTATTAGGTGTAGCCCTGTGAGCCATTCGGCTCTTGAATCGGGTGAAACCGCAACAAACAAAAAACAAAATCATGAACAAAAAACATTTTAAGTGAATATGTGACTGAGTGCAAACAGAAAATCCCAGAAAAGACAGTAAAATATTGCAGAAAAAGCACCGTGCACAAAAGTGTGCAAAAATCCCAGTGGGATGCAAGTCAAACAACAACAACCACAAGACAACTTAGATTAGGGCTATCAGTCTAACTCTGTACTACAACAAACAAACATGGCCAAACCAAAAAACTTATCGAAAATCACCAAAATAAAGCCATAAAAGCAATGAAACAGTGGTCATAGGAACTGTGACCGAATTTTCACAATAAACGACGTAAACAACCTTTACGGATGCACAGTTCAGACTGAATGCAGCGCGCCGTCTAGAGATGGGCTAGACAACCGTTAAAGTAGTCGATTACTCCCTTGTTATATCTCGTGGGCAGCAATCACTTCCTACCACGCCGTAGAATTCAACGTGAAGCATTCAAGGTGAATGATGATCCAGCACTCACTAATTTCACACCAGTCACTCGCTCACCCGTGAAACTGGCAGACAGCCACTGCCTTATCATTATTTTATCACGACTACAATGGTTAATGTTCCTGTGGACCTCACTCATTGATTCCTCCACTCATGTTGAGGACTCGATCTTACCCGACTGTTTCATCTCATCCACAGTGTTCAACCACCGCAGTGTAGCTCGCAACAACACACCAAATTATTTCACTCACCCAGTCTCTCACTCTCCGACCTCACGTACTCACTCACCCACTCATCACACTGCAGGTCACACCACTTCTCATCCTGCTTCTTCCATCGCACTGCTCCACCGTGGAATTCCCTCCCATCATTTATCTTCCCTAGCTCTTACAATATAACCTTGCTCAATTCAAGAAAGGTGGTATCTCTTTATCTCTAACAACTCTTATCGGTTTGATTTCTTGCCTAATCAGATTCACTATCCTGCACACATGCCCCACTCATCACAACCTCGTCTTCACAATCCTCTCATCTTGTCATGGGTCTGCCACACCATTTGTCGTTTGTTGCCGTCAAATGTGTTCCCATCAGGCATTGACCACTCAACCCTGCTTACCCTCTGAGGTCAGAAGATGCACTGATATGCTATGAAGTTATTTTCTTCCTACGTGCTGTTAAGGAGATCCATGACCTGAAACATGACATATTTCAAACTAAAACTTTGAAGGCCATAGTGTTATTGACAAATGTTTAATTTTTTTTGTTATTTGTGCTTGTGCACCACTAGTAATGCAGCAGCAGCAGGACGACATTCCCTCGTTAATCAAGAGCTTTTTATTCACGATCTTGCTATCCAGGAATCACATCTGGAACTCTATAGGACTGCATCGAGAGAGAGATAAATACATTGTTGAGATGAAGTAATGAGAATGTGATTCGAGAAAGTGACGAGATAGAGTGATGAGATAAAGAGACGAGACTGAGATAACTTCTCGAAGCTTCAGAAGCATATCCAGACGTTGTGCGTACGATATTCTTGGGCAAATATCAATATCATTATCCGCAACATTTGCTACTCACGAGCATCTCCAAAACGTATCCCTCGCCAATAACGAGGGACTACTGCACCACCAATTTCATTGTTGAATAAGTGTGTGATGTTTGTTGTAGATCGGAACAAAGGAGGTAATTTTTAGTTCCCTAGTTTCCCTTCAAGTAAATACAGTATATGAAAACAAAAGCATGAAACAAAAGCAAGGATTCCTTCAAAGAGGTTTCTGTTTGGTGTTTAACATCATAACACCTGTTTTATTTACATAAAGGGTAAAACCTATTCTTATATTTTAAAACTGGCAAGGGAGGTCCCATATTGTAGCTGCTCACCCCAATTTCTCAATGTCCTGACAGCGAAATTGTCTTTGTGCTGTTCGCTTTTTGGCGTTCTCTGTTCTAACACTTTGAGACTAGGCTCTAAAGAAAGCTGTCTCTGGTGTGGACCAATCAGTTTCTAAGACAATGCATGTATAACCAGAGCGTGTGTTTTGTTTGCATGCTCACCACAAGTGCGTGTGGTTAATGCAGACAGGATTCATTGCAAAAAGTTTATGTTTGGTGTTTTAACATCTTAACACAACTATTTTATTGCCAGAAAGGGTAAAACCTATTGTTATAAAAGCATGAATTGTGTGTGACTAGATCGTGGCCCAAGCTCACTTTTAAAATGTATTTAATGGTCTTTTAATGTTTCTATCAAAAATATTTTAAATTAGGCTTTTGCAAAAACAGAAAAACCTTAAGTGTTTTCGAACAAATGCGTAGCTTATTTTGAAATTGTATTCAAACATTTACAGCCAACTAAAAATGAAAGAGAGTACGGCAACACAAAAAGTATTATAATGAAGGCGAGAGGAACAAAATGTTTTAAAAAACATTTATAATGAGAAACTGCAAATAGTATTTTTTTAATGAACATCACACAAATTAGTCTAAGCAATTCGTTTCTTTTTGGGTCAGATCGTGTATGTATAGTGTCAATTTTAACTATAACCCTCCACCATCTGGACAGAGCCAATGACATTAAGTGGACACATGGGCAAATGCTGTATGCCAATTACGTTCTATTCTTGCGTGAGGCAATGTGTTCACGAGCTGATTGCCGAGGTCTGCTCGCCACGACGAGAGGGCTTCAGGCAAGAGTTTGTGTAGTTTTGTAATCTTCTTGGTTCTTTCGGTAAAGTCACGTAGAATGGAAACAAAAAAAATAATTTAAAAAAACATAATAAAATATTATATTATTTTATTATGTTTTATTTTATTATTTTTACGTGACTTTACCGAAAGAACCAAGAAGATGAATCCCTGCAGTCACGAAAGCTTTAAATAGAAATTTAGTTTTGTAATGTTTCCTCCATTGAAGGAGTGCAGACGAGGTGGTTTTCTCGAATGGGGCCCGAAGTTTGGGTTGTGTGGTCACTGCGAGTCTCCTATTGGTCTCTGTGTCTCTGTGGGTTGCATCGCCAATGTCGTACTGTGGCTTGCCTTTCATCTTTCCAGGTGTTAATAACGAGCTTTTTTGCCCGTCCAAGGACGGGTGTATATTGCAGCAAATCTGAAATATTGAATAGAAAAATATTTTAACTCATGATTATTAATTAGGTGGGGGAGGTTGCCCCATGTGGAGTGACGTCACCCGCTAATGGTTATTGGGGAGGGATGCGGCATGTGGAGTGACGTCACCCGCTCATGATTATTAATGACGGGAGAGGTGCAGCATGTGGAGTGCGCAACCTTCTTGTGCGTTAGTGTAAATTTCCACGCGGGCATGAATATTAATTAGGGGGGCCTCTTTTGCAGTGACGTCACGTACGGATGTAGCACTGTGCTGCGTAGATGAATTTTTTCCGTCACTTTATGTAAGGAAACGTCATTTGAAGCGACTTTGCGTAATAATGTACTAGTGACGAATTGGCCACGTTCTGTTTACGTGACAACCCTTACTAGTTGGCTGTGTCGGGTGGTGGTGGGTTTTAACGATATTTATATATTTTACACGATCTAACCCAAAAAACCTCTATTATGGATGAATTATAATATTGGCCGTGAAAGCCTAGTATACACAATTAGTCGAATCACCTTTCTGTCTTAACAGCTAAGGGTCCGATATTTCATTAATAATTCATTTTAAAAGGTAAACCGGTTACACGCATCGATTTTATTTAATATATTACAAACGCCTTCTCATACAGTTGCTCAAATGAAAGTGGGCTAACACACATCACGTTGGGATGTCATCTAGAATGAAAATGATTGGCCATGTACTAAGATACTGAAGAAAGGAGTCTACCCTCATGCAACTTTTATTCCGGCTAATGTATTTCCTATGTGCCAAAAATGCTACATTCGTGCAAACTCATATTATTTCATGATTGCTATCGGTCCAAGATTTTACTTATCCATGTAACCGATGTCTATGTACAAGAACAAACATGTATTGCATACAACTGGATTTCAGAATCATACATTATCATGAACACCAAGAGAGTGACTCATCTTCATTACTGAAGAATGTTTGACTTGGAGAGTGAGGGGGATATTGTTTTGAGAAAAAAGTGCTGTGCGTGTAATGTCCAGAAGGTGATGTAACAGGGTATTTAATCTCAGCACTCAGCAGTCGACAAACATCTTGTCTGTGGAAATTCCATCTTCAAGTCTGTACCGACTGAGTGGTTACCAGTGCAAATTGGCAATGTTATGATGCGCCAACTCAATAAATATAAAATCTTGACTTAAAACTTTCGTGACTGCAGGAATTCATATTCTTTGGGACTTTCGGTAAAGTCACGTAGATAGGTTTTTGTAATTTTATTTGAACCTATCTACGTGACTTTACCGAAAGACCCAAAGAATATCAAGAAATAAGCATCTTTTTACACTGGTAATTAATTACACCATCGAATCGTGTGTGTGCCTAATAATAAGTGTTTGCCCCGTACATGTCGTATGCTAATTGGTTTGCGTAAGCCCTGAGAGCTACTTTTGTGGCGAAGCAGCTTTTTAAACCGTGCCAACGCCACTGATCTTTTGTGGCCCTCGGTTAAGTGGGCTTGGCCTTGGTCACGCAGCTAGAAGAGACGCTGCGCTTGTGGTCGACACCAATAAGTGAGTGACAGCCAAAGGAGGAAATACGTCCGATAGGATATCCACCGAGGAGATGAAGCAATGGGATGAGTCTTTCTGTGCAGAAGCTATTTGATGGATTGTTAAACTGCAGCACTGTGAGCGAATGTGATGACTTGGGGAGGCCTTTATCCAGTCCAGCAGTGGATGGATCATGCCTGATGATGATGATGCTTGCCATAGGCTCCGAGGTATCCACAAGCACCGTGAGGTTTTCAAGTTGTCTCATGAGGGAGATAAACCTCTTGAAATAAGTTTGTATGGCATCTAATTGAAAACAATATAAATAAGTTAATGAATACATTAATGTAAATAAGTTTGCTATCTCTGACATTCAAGCCAATGCATGGTCTTATATTGTAAATTGTTTACTTTACCAATTTTATTCCATCCTGGGAAATGTAATTAATATATAATTCAGAGGAGAGAGCAGTTGTGGCTATCAATTTTTTAGAAAGTTTCGTGAATTAATAACATTAACCACGCAAAAATAGAAAACATTCAGCTGCATGTTGAATTCAGAAGGTGAACACGCTGCTAAATACTTGTATTTGCAAACACATTATTTCCGTCGGTTCCGGAAAAAGCATGTGAAGAGAAACATTGTAGCTATTTGATGGCATGCAACTGTAAAATAACCAACTATTGCATCTAAACAAAAACAATTTAAACCGTAATATATGGAGGACTGCAGAACTTGGGCAATTGTTTATAGTGCCGCCTCGCCGGCTGGCTGCTACCTTCCAACTCGTCTGTGGGCCCTCAGTGATTGTGAGATGCAATTGGCAAGAACGACTCAGCTATACATGACACTAAACATTATTACGATTGTGCTTTTGGAATTTGTACACATTTATAGTGTAGTTTTAACTTGGGATTAGAATGCTGCCAGGGTGTAATGGTTGGCACAATGCATTAGTTCAATGCAATATCCCGGTGTGGCAATTGAAACGGTGCATGTTTCTTCAATGCTCCACCGCCTCTCTATAAAGCAGTATTAATGGGCTCACTAGTTAGTCGATCGGCAGGTCACGCGTGATGGGGTAAAGTGTGGGTTCTCCGACATCTGCCAAGATACTCGCTAGAGATACCCAAGAGGCCCTTCCACCAGCGGTAGTGTGAGCAAGAAATTGATGGACTGCACCGTTAACCTCAATACACAATGCGATATCCTGTGCGCATACATCGCCTCTGTGATCTCTTCGCGTTATCATCACTCTTAGACAATTCCTGTAGGTATTTACTTGCATACTGAAGTAATGTATGTTGAACTCGTTCCACAGTAAAATCCGTGCGACCAGGGTAATCGAGTCCAGGCGAGAGCTTTGAGATTCGCTTGCCAAATGGAGAGCGCTGCAGTAAAATTAAGTTGATGACTGATGATTGATCGCATGCACGCCCCTGAATGGGGAACATTGACCACGCATGTTTTCCTTGACTCGCACACACTGGTATTCGCAGGGCAGGTAACTCTATTAAACCAATGTCGCACGAGTGAACCTGAGCGAGAGTTTAGCGATGATGAACAACGGTGTGTGATCGTCATCATTTAATCATCGTTTCCAGGTTCAGCGCCGTGTGTCAGTGGACTTTGAAAAGGTTCAGTGACCCTTGAGTAGGAAACTGGCACTATTTGGACTCATATGTAGGATGGACAACAACAGGAAAATTAAAAGTGTGTTCAGAAAAATGGAAGGAACCGGAAAGAGAGGAAGACCTACCAGAGAATGGCTTGACGACGGCGTAAGAGATTGGTGTGAGAAAGATGTGGCCCTACTTGAGCATATTGGCACAAGATAGAGGAGGAAAGTGGAAACAAATGACGAAATGTGCAGTGGACACCAACGGGCTGTCTGCCCATGGATCGTCATGATGATGGCCTCTGTCAAACCTCAGCTCCTACGAGGGCTTTCTTGGTCGTGCCGTACAGCTCTCCGCTCTGTTTTACTCCGTGATGTTTGGAACGACGTCGGGTACTCTGCTCTATGTGCTGGGAGCTTCATCAGCTGGTCAATTCAGTTCCCGGAGAAGCTCTCAGTACGCGAAGCGAAACGTCGGACCTCGTGCCAAATAACACACGGTACAACCCGACAACACATCGGAGAGCTAATTCTTTCGCTTGATTGACCATGCTGGTCAAAGCAGCAGTGAAGCAAGGAGAGAGGCATTTCATTAATATATGTATTTGTATTTGTAAAGCATATAATGATGATAACTTCAACCAATTTGGGCTTGATGGTTTGGAATAGCAGCAAGCAGTATCAACATATGCAAACCACCACACACCTGGAAGGGGTAAAATGTGTAATTCAGAGTCCTGTACATTTGATTTCTGGTGAAACATGGCAAACACCCTGCATGCTGTGGAATGGTTCACGATATTAAAACACACAATTGTACCCTGTGGCTTTTATTTTTTTCAAACGTCATACGATAAAAGGCACACACTTAGTTTTGGGTGATTTTTTTATATTCTGAGGGCCTTGGGTGTTATCACATGGCCCTGATCTTGGGAAGGAGGATTCAGGGTCCAGGGTCTGGAATATGTGATGAGGCCTGCCCAAACCCCACAGAGTCAAAACTACATCTCAAAACCTGTAGATGTTTCATATACACATGTTACTCTTTCTGTCTCAGTGAAATTCCATGGATGCATGCACACATCTCTCCATGCCTGTGGCAACTGGTGAGCTTAACTTCCACATGTCTTTTCTTCACAGTTCAAGTGTCTCATTAGATTCCGTGGACATTTTTGAGAAGTCGTTGTTTTGAAGGCGGCTCGCATGCAACCGCTAACAAGCCACGGCTTTCACTCAAGGGTTTAATCAATGCCCACGTCAGCAACCACAAAGTCAACCCGCGCCTTGTCACCATGCTGAATATTCCCCGCATGAAAAGGGAAGTTCACTGCACTTGATCTCAGTCTCATTCCATCCACCCACCCGGATGGTGTTTGTTGACTCAAGTCGTACAGTTGAACCAGTTCAAAGTGCAAACACCGTTCTTTTCATGTCATTGCACTTGCCTGTTAATGTTGACCTGTTAATGTCGCACAAGTCTATACTTTAATTCATTACACTAGGCCCAGGGGTGGGGAACGTCCGGCCCGCGGGCTGTTTGAGGCCCGCGAAATCATTTGGTCTGGCCCTGTCAAGGCAACCGCAGGCCGGACTCGAAATTCAATACATCTAGGAGCAAACCTGGAAAAGCAGTTGCGAGTAGCAACATCATCATTACCAGCTAACATCATACGCCTCACCAAAGAGAAGCAGTTCCAGCCATAACATTAAGGGTGAGTTAATTAAAATTTTAACCAAACATAACAGGCTCATTTTTTAGTTTATAATTTTGTATGGCCCGCAAATTATATTATAAATATCAAAATGGCCCTTGGCAGAAAAAAGGTTCCCCACCCCTGCACTAGGCAATACAATTAGACACCCCCAACACGTACAATACACGTGTACAGCCTTTGCCTTTCCACCTCGGGATGAAGACCTCCATATGCCACGTTAGTCACGGGGGTTGTCTGACCATACTTCACCACGCTGGTCATTGCAGGACAGGTTCAGATATCGCCCACCACTCACGGTGGCTTTCGTATTAACATCGACTTTTGCATCTAATGCACAGTTACAATTTACAGTTCAACGAGGTGATAACTCAAAAGAGACCAGGACGTCTCCTTTGCAAAGGTGAACCTCCTTGGTCACCAACATGGCAAAAGCTAAAAAAAACCTCAAAACATAAAATACTCATACATCAATGAAGCAAATCATAGCAAGAGCAGCTGTAAAGCTTGGTGATGAACAGGAACTGTAAGGTGGTTATTGGGTTTTCACTTTTGATTGTGCAGACCGTTATGCAATTCAGTCATTCATATACGATTTACTCTTCTTGGTTCTTTCGGTAAAGTCACGTAGAAGGGAAGTAATAAAATAATAAAAATAAAACATAATAAAATAATTCTCACGACGTTTCGGCCACAACGCAAGTAGCCGTCCTCAGGTGAAAACCAGGTCTGTCGAGGCGACAGCGTCTGAATGAAAAAGCACACGTGCTTGGAGCATGTATATAAGCTGGGTTGGAAGGGGGGAAGAAAGGGGGGAGCCTTAACAAAAGAATATGCATATCAAGAGGAATTTAGCATATTTATGGGAAATGCAGGTATGTGATTAGTACTGCATATGCCCGTGCATTATGCAGGATTAGCAGCATCAAAGGGAGGGGATATGGGAAATGCAGGTATGTGATTAGTGCTACTTTGCCCGTGCATGATGCAGGATTAGCAGCATCACAATACTATATACATACAGTAAGCGTATTTCAGCACCTGGGGGACCCATCTATATCCTGCAAGGGATTTCCACAGCAATTGGGATTGCTTGCGCAACGTGTCAAGCCTACACACGGCACTCGACTTCAAATTACTTGATCCCATTATTTGCAAGTAGTGTACGTTGGTCAACGCAGTTGCTTGTGCCTCTAACACAAGTAACACAGTGAGAACAGTAATTTACTGAGCAGCATTTTTCAATAATTCATCACGACTCTCAGAGAGTAGGTTGAGCCGAATTACATGACTCCAATGCTAAAACGTTGCACACACAAGAGCATTCATATCGATTGACTGGATTCCTTCATGAATTGATAATGTGAAGCTGGGTTTTTCAATTATTGCTAAAGCACGAGTCGAGCGTCTAGTGGCGGACGTGACTGAGACGAGAAGCACATGGCGGGTGATGTATCGTTGTTGTAAAGTTCTTACTCGCCCCGACTGGACGTCTGTGAAAAAGAGCTTTATAGGTCATCGGATTCCTCCAGAAAAAAAGTCCATATTCTGATTCACAGCCACTTTGTTTTTTAAACAGCACTGGGATGGCAATTCTAACTTGTGACCACACAAACTCACCTCTTGGGCAGAATTGAGAAGCAGCTGCTGTCAAAACTGACAACTACTTTGGACCCAGTGTTCTCAGATCAAATTCTTTCGTTTCTGTTCGAGGTTGGGAGAAGGATTTTACCAGGAGAGCTTCAGGAAGTTGGTGACATCTACGATCGGGGTGTCAGGAAATTGATTTGTCCCGACATCTGATGCCGACTGGTGTTGCACTGAAACCCAAAACAGGATTGCTATCCTGTTGCACAGTGCTGATGATTAAGGATCTACTACTAGGCTTGAGTAAGGAAATGTGTCCGCGTTTTGGTCTGATAACATCTGGTAACCGCAAAAATAATGCACAACTACCCCTTAAGTGTGTTTGTGTGTGTTTTACACAGCTGTAAGAAGTATTTATACAAATATCATTGTTCTGTAACTTGCTTACTATTTTCTCCATTTTGCACCACCTATAGTTTTATCTTATTTGATGTTGTAACGTGTTTACCCGCCCATAGATGGACATCCGTGACAAAGAGCTTCATGGCTCATCGGATTCCTGCTGCAGTCTAAATAAAGTTTAATCTTGACTTAAATAAAGTTGTTGATACTGACTTGAAGGTTGTTTACAATAACATCAACCGACACTTGCGACTAATCAGCGGTGATGTCACCATGGCGCTTGTGCCAGGCTAGGTACACAAAGGCACACAGGCTATGTATTAGTATACAACTGGGGTATGTAAACTAAACACTGAGCCATATATCTCTGTTTCAGAAGCGACCCGGCCACAAGTGATAGTTCAACGAAGTGGCTTATCACGTGGAAATGCATAGCAGCCAAATACTCAAAACGCATGATTCTAAATGTGGAGGCAAAAACCGGAGGACCCGGAGAAAAATCCTCACGACCAGAGGGGAGAGACAGAGAGAGACACGCAAACTCCAAATATACAAGCGGGCGTCAGGGTAGGGATTGAACCCACGACCTCCTGTATACCAGGCGAGGTAGTTAACATCTCCCCGCCGTGGTACAAGCACGTGCTCTGCGAAGAGTGTCCATGTGTGTGTAAGGTATCATGAGTGTTGAAGTATGATGAGTGGAATGAGCACGTGTACACTACAGCGTGTTGTAGGATACGCGTCGCTTTGTGCTAAAACATATACACAGCCTCTTTCAGGAAGCAATTCACAACACGCATTACGTTACCACCACTGTACGAGGAGGGGAGACCCTGATATTAAGACCATTACAGTACGCACAGCTTAAACGATATATACAGTATCATTAACAGACTGTAGGGGCAAGTGCTGTTAGCGAGCACCTATGACGGCCGGCACGGCACACGAGGGGGTGGGTGGCCAGCACCACGCCCGACCGCCTTTGTCTCCCCAGTGGCGATGTTTACACACCGCACCAGGTACTCATTTGAGGTTGAGTCGACCTAGGGGAGGCCAAGGACCGGTTCAAGATAATCGTCTCCGCTGTTCGCCACGAGCGGGAATCGAACCCGGATCGCTGGGTTCGTAGCGTTGCGTTGCGCTAACCGCTGCACCACCGCTCCCCACTACGTGACACACACACACACGGACAGACACGCGTTGTGGACGTCTCTGTATCACGTCCCTCTACATGCAGCACCACCTGCACCACAGCACACAGCACCACCACCACCACAGCACCACCACACTCAGAACACAACAGCAGCACCACCACAGCACCACCACCACACACAGCACCACAGAACACAGCACCAACACCATACCACCACCACCACCACAGAACACAGCACCACCACACACAGCACCATCACCACCACCACACCACCACCACCACAGGACACAGCACCACGCCCGGCCGCCTTCGTCTCCCCAGTGGCGATGTTTACATACCGCACCTACAACACACAGACGCACGTGTGTGTGTACGTGTGTGTACGTATGTACACGTGTGTGTGCTTGTGTGTGTGTACGTGTGTGTGTGTACGTACGTGTGTGTGTGTACGTACGTGTGTGTGTGTGTGTACGTGTGTGTGTGTACGTGTGTGTGTGTACGTATGTACACGTGTGTGTGCTTGTGTGTGTGTGTGTGCGTGTATCCACCAACAAGCCGGCGACGCAGACTCACCCAGAACAGGAAGGCGTACGTGACCAGCATGAGCTTGACGGCAAAGTAGGAACACCATCGTGACCTTCCTCCGTCGCGTGACTCGGCCATGTCAGCATCACCCCCCACCCGCCACCACCACCACCTCCCTGCACTTGGGGCTGTCACAGCACTCAAAAGGCTTCCCCCACCGTCTCCCTTCCTCCTCTTCCTCCTCCTCCTCCCCCCCCCTGCAGGCCGAGTTAGCCGCGCGTGAATGAACGCAGCGACTTCCTGCAACAAACGCGAGACGACTTTGGCAGCGATGAGTTCGTGTTTCACGTCACCCGAGGGACTCCCAAACTCACAAAGTCGCGATGAGGAAACTCATCGCTTTGATGATTTTTTTGCGAGTACTGTATGATATGTGACGCTGATAATTCTCTAAGATGGGGAAATCTCATTTAGTACGAGTGTATAGAGTATGGTTAATGGTATCAGGGCTACTGTATAATATATAACACCTGTTCTGTAAAGAGGAACAATGGTCATTTATACGCTTTGGTTCTTTCGGTAAAGTCACGTAGATAATTTATTTTATTTTATACCTACTTGACTTTACCGAAATAACCAAAGAGTATGGATTTCTGCAGTCACGAAAGCTTCAAATCAAAATGTTCATTTACCCACGACTCACAATAAATATGTCATGTCATCTTGCCGGCCCAGCAGTGCATTACTACAGTATATGACCATTTGTGAAGAGCAACAGGAAGAATCAACACCATGGGTGATGCTCATTCTCATTGGTAGTTTTTCGTGAAGAGGCCTCGTTCCTATGGCAGGGACCAAGTTTGTCTGCTGCTGCATTGCCACCAAGGGCAAATATGCCACTGGACCTACCTGGCTGGTGCCTGCCCTGTGTAGGTCAACTCGGGCTGCTGGCATCAATGACAGCCCCGGACTGACAACCGCTTGCCATATATTTACAAACTCTTTGGTTCTTTCGGTAAAGTCACGTAGGTAGAAATAAATTAAATCACGACGTTTCGGGCGCAACACAAGCATCCGTCATCAGGTGGGACAACCACAGCAAGAAACAATTGCTGAAGTGGGCAAAAGTGCTGCTGTAACAAGAGGCTGTATAGGTAAGAGAGGGGGGAGGAGCCAGGGAGGAGAGATAGAGGGGGGGGTCCAAGCTAGAGGGATTACAGGGCGAGCAAGACCATGACAAAGTGATGCTAATGAGAGAAAATTAGCATGTCAATGGTACAGGATGCTGCAGCGTTAGCTGCCGCGCTGTGAGACAGAGGGGAGGCAAGGAGGGAAGGAGGGGGGATTTGGGCACAGGTAATAGATGGAAGGTAGAGACAAGCTGGGTTAGTGATGCTAATGTGAGAAAAATAGCATGTCAATGGTACAGGATGCTGCAGCATTGGCTGCCGCGCTGTGAGAGAAAAGCGTGTAATGGGGTTTATGATGGCTGAGCCAGTAAGACAAACAGTCCATGAAACAGCAAGAGCCATCGAAACATGGAAACATCCAGGCCAAGGGAGCAAAAGGAGTCCATGTCAGTGATACCCCAGCCCGTTGATGCAAGGGCATCCAACAGGGTAATACAACTCAGAGAGTCGGAGGGTAATAACAGTATAAACGGCAGGCAGGATGGAAGTGCGTGTACACCACTGCCAATAACATCATCATGTTTCAAAACATAGTATTTGTAGTTCTTTTTTACTCAAATCTGCAGGTGAGATAATTCATTCATCACTTGAGCAGGTAATGTATTACGCATCTGCTGTGTGTCAGTTTAAGTGACACTGCAGTACACACGCTCACGCCTAACCGGCACCAGTGAGTCAATGAAACTGAATCAACAGGACATTCTAGTTTTAGGAACCGGTCTCTCTAATAATAATAGTTCAATTTGTGACGCGCGCAAATTTGCAGACGTAGTGGCCGCAACTCAGAGGCGCGGAGCCAAGCTCAGAGTCGCTCAAAAGCATGATTGTAGAGGAGAGTTTTTAAGTGTCTCTTGAAGGAGGCGATTGAGGTGATGCTGCGAATGTGCAGAGGGATATCGTTCCAGACTGTTGGGGCTGCCACCCAGAAGCGGCGCATAGACATGACCATCCTTGATCTTGGTATCAAGAGGAGGTCGTGAGTCGCGCTGCGCAGGCATCTGCCGTGTGCTGAGCTGCAAGTTGTCAATAATGAAGAAAGGTACGGTGGGCAGGCGGATATGAAAAGTAGTTTTTCGAACTGCTTTTTGTGTTTAGTTTATTTTCCTTCCACCCCCCTCCTCCACACCTCCGATGAGCACGATTGGCCACCTACAGTGTCAAAGAAGATTAATTAACATCACATACATAGTTGCAGGTCGGACGGTAGCCAATTTAACAATCCTGGAGGATGGATAGTTGGTTGAGTTGAATCAACCAATTCGGATATGAACCATAGACGTTTAACTTCTATATTTGAGGGAGAGGGACAGGGGTTCACTCTCACATGAGGAATCACGGGTGCATATAATTCATGTTTTTAATCTTAATTGTAAACTCCTGAAAATACATTTATGAAGGTGTCAAGTTTGTCGGGGGCATTCCCCCCCCGGAAACCCCCCCCCCCGCAAACTCATGATATGAGCTCATAATCTGAACGTTTCGAGCCCACTGATGAAAGTGACATCATCATTATCAGTTATTTTCCGAAACATTTTATCGTTTTAATGGTCCGCCTCAATAATGGGGGTGAGTGGCTGCTTTGTTTTTGCTTCTGCTTGAATGTCAGGGTGACACTCTGAGGGGATGGGGCACTTGGCTACGGACACTGGCACATCATTGCCTTAACATCCACGCTGTTTTATTTTGCAACACAGTAATTCTACTTTGATAGGCAGTTTTTCCCGTCATGAATTATATTATCATTATCGTGCCATTACATTTTTTGTAGTGCTGATATATATTTACGAAACACTTTAGATAGCATCTCGTGTCTCCTTTTGAAAAGTAATTTGTCTCAATGAGCCCTCACTTATTACGTAAAAACAAACGTTCGTGTTTAAATGTATTACAGCAGACTCGGTTCATTGTGGGACTCACATGTGCATCAAATACAATTATGTCAGTGATGGGCGCTCAGCTCAAGCCATCATCTTACCAGTGTCTACGCTTGTTCCATATTGAAATCCGTGGAGACTTCCAGATCAAATAATATTATTTATTTTACGTGCAACATCCTGGATAACCACTAATTGCGCTGTTTTTTTGTATTGCTGTTTAGTAATGTGAATGAAATATAAGTTACGAAAATAAAAATAAATTGATGCAGGATATAAAGGAAATAATTTCTATCAGTTATGAGAGTGGCGTGAGAAATGTTGGTTCTGGTGTGCGATGTTCAGGTCCTCAGTCAAGATGCCAGGTTGCTGCCAAACGTCACACGCACCGCATGCCTGCGTGCGCTACAACAACAACAACATGACCATAGTCATCATATACTTATACAATAAACATGCAAATAGGTGTTTTCCCCTTTTTTCTGGCAACAAAACTGACACCTTTTGCAAGGAATCATGTTTACATTAACCACAATACTTGCAGTCAAATGCAAACAAAAAACAATACTCTGATAATGTATGCATTGTCTTTGAAACTGATTGGTCAACACCAGAGACAGCTTTCTTTAGAGCCTAGTCTCATATGGTGTTCGACTGCAAGTATTGTGGTTAATGTAAACATGATTCCTTGCAAAAGGTGTCAATTTTTTTGCCAGAAAACAGGGGAAAATCCCTATTAGTATATTTTGGTACTGGCAAAGGAGGTCCCATGATGAAATAAACATGCATTTCGTATATCCACATATAATCATATTTTTCGTCTATTAGTACATAAGCATTTCCAGCCAATGAAAATGTACACTGTTACTTTTAGCATTCACCCAGGGTGTTTTTTTTTTGCTATGAATATCTGGCAACCCAGTTGTGTTTGTTTAATAAGTCTGAGCGCTGATGATATTTAACAGGTCTAAATTCGCCCCGGGTTTTACTTGCTTCACGGTCTGGAAAACCCACAGGCTGTTGGACTAAATCATGTTTCGTCTCATGTGAAGAGATGAACGGAGGTTGATTTATATACCACCAGGGTAGCAGTGCTAACGTGTTCTCGCTCTTCAACCTTGAGAGTTTCTCGATGATTGCTCTGGCTGTTTTACCTCTGAGTAATTAAATATGGTCGTGGTATACTCCGATGGATGAATCAGGCAGCTTTGCAAACACAGAAAAAAGAAAATCAATGGATTCATTCATAGGAATGCCTTAAAAGGAAAATTATACAATAGGTGACGTTTTGGGCAATGGCCGTTCTTCATATCACGTGGCCTCTCTATTTGTGTGCCATGAAGAAGGTCAATTTCCCAAAACGTCGCTAATTATATAACTTTGCTTTGAAGGCACGCTGTTTCATTGAAGAATGTGCTTGTTGCAGCACTGCCAATGCAGTATCACCAAATAATGAGACATTACATGTCGTTAAATCCATTGTTGTAACGAGATCCCTGGATGAGTTGCGCATTATAAATGTAAATTGTTATTTTTATTACAATGCCCCCCATGTCTACGCTCCTGGCCTTCAACACATCGACACGAACCCACGCCCGAGCGGTGCAGGATGGTCGATGAAACCTCACGCATCGTGCGGTGTGGGGAGGCCTTCATCCAGCAGCGGAGTGGAAAAGCAGCTGTGCGTGTGCACAATGGGTACTGTCATAAGATTGGGACGCTGATGGAGCTTTGTTTTCAAGGAGTCTTTTATTCAACCCAAACGACCGTTTGAAATATGAGCTCCAGCAGGCACATTGCCATGTGACGTTGGTGCTGATGTTACGAGGGCCACGCGTTGTAAATAATGTCTGGGATGCTTTCAATCGGCAACCAAGCAATCGGGATGGCAAGATTAATGTTTAGTTTTTGGCTGCTACAAATTTGCACGTGGTAATCTAATTCGTTGAGCTTTCACTTGTGATAGCAAGGTCGCTTCTGAAAAAGAGCTATATAGCTCAGTGGGCCTTACCTGGTAAAATAATAAATAGTTTTAATAGTTTAGTTGTAATATACCATCCAAGGTTGGCATGCTTATATATGTGTAATATAACCTTGGTATATTAGCAGCGAGATGAGTGGCTGACACCGTGTTCTAAACTTTTATTTACTACTGCACTGTAATGGCTATCGATCTTTGACTTAAAGTTCTCGCTTTTAAACCCCTGGGAATTTGATTGGACAAGCACACACACACATCTCATTTTAATTATTTTCTTTTTGGAGTACAAATCTGTTCTGGAGCTGATTTGTTCATACACGTCAGAGGTGTTCCTATGAGTTCCAAAAGCGGTCTGGTTCAATACACCTGCAAATAGGATTAGAAGAACCACACAAAGGCAAGAGAGGAAAGGCAGAGGACAAGTAGAGAATTAAACAAATATATTTTGTCGCTAAGGTTGGGGGTGTTAATACTTTAGCTCTGCCTGTCTGTAACTTGGGGGTCACAATTGCTCTCGTACAAATGATCCAATATGCATACAACTTTAGTTTAAACTTGTGTTACAATTAATTTGCCCAACAGAAAACGAGACAAATTGATCAAAGAGCGTTCCAGACGGCCACGGCAGCGCATCTGAAAGCGTGCGATGCAGTGGCCGTCTTTGTTCGATGGCTAATAAAAATTTGTGTTGCTATGTTTGATTTCATATATCGTAGGTTAGATTTTTGGCAATATCCTCACTTAACATTAACATGTGCAGTAATCAAATAAAGAGGTATTAAACGTGTTGAATTATCAAACATATCCGCCATTTCAGTTGTTTACTGCTTGTGACATTTGAATCCACAATTTATAAAGCACGCAGCTATTTTGCCCGTCTAATCGTGGTTGGATCGGGTGTGCGATAGATGTCTCTGATCTGGCGGGCTCCGACCACGTGCAGAGAAATGCCGTTCACTCAGTGTTGCTGTGTTACAGCAGTTTTATCTTTGATTTCCGCCAACACGCCGAGTCAATATATCCTCAGCTATCAACGACATATTAAATACGTTATTTTATATATTTTTTTTCTCTCCAATAAAAACTCACCATATGCCAAATATGTGTATGCAATACATATTCGCGAAAATCAAACACGCGTGAACAAATATGAAATATAGCACCAATTGTGCCACACCGCGATGCATTGACCCACAAGTCTTGGGGGGGACCTGCCTTGCAGTTTGCAATGTCACGGTTGAGTTGCTTGACGGAGCGGTACTTTCAAAGGAGCAGCGGACGCGCTTGCGGCTTTTTCACACCTCGAATCACTCGATGACTCCCATTAGCGAAGCGCCTCATTTGCAATTACTTTGATGCATCAGGAATTAACGTAGCATTAGCCCGGGCAACACAAGACGCAGATCCCCCGTGTAACCTTTAACAGACTGTTGGGGCAAGTGCCCGTTAGCGAGCACCTCAGAATCAGAATGTTTATTTATACTGGAGAAATCCGATGTGCTATGAAGCTCTTTTTCAGAGATGCCCAGTAGGCGCACGGGGTAAGAACGTTACAACAACAAGCAGTACAACAGCATGATAGGAGTTCAAAGTACAAGAAAGGTAAACAAATCGCCCAAGCACACAAACAAATACAACAGGAAACCATCCCCATTCTACCAGGCAAAGCCCACTGAGCTATTAACTTGTTTTTCAGAAGCGATTTGGCCTATGAGGGTTGGCACGGGGCACATGGGGGGTGGGTGGCCAGTATCACGTCGCAAGCCACCTTTGCCAAGTGCTATTAGCGAGTACCGCCCCAACAGTACGGCACGTGCATGAACGTTTATTTGACTAATATTGAGTCAAAATTTGCTCTTTTTGCAAAGGAGACCTGCAAAATAAACACACGCAATGTTAAATATCACTGCGTGCAAGAAAAAAACAAGCAGCACAATCGTACACTCGTCTGGCATGCAGTGTAAGCGTGCTTGGTTCAGGATATGTCACGAGAGGGGTTGATGGGCAGTGGTTGAGGATCACAACGGAGTGGCAGCCAAAGGCTGGAATATGCCCCAAGAGGATGACCAACGTGGAAATGATGATGCCAATAATCATCATCATCGTCGTCAGTCCCAGTCAATCCACTGTTGGATTAAAACCTCGCCATGTTACTGCCATCTCTCACGATCCTAACAATCCGCCCATCACCTTCACGCGAGACGATTCCATCTCCGTGCAGGTGGAGCGATGACATCAGCTCATGGCAGCGACATCCTCGATGGATTGTGACGTCGCCACCAGCTGTGAGTGACGGTGAGGGCTTAGGGAGGCATTTGTCAAGCAGTGGATAAATCATGGCTAATGAATAATGATGGATAAGGTTAATACACTTAGGTGCAATCGTGGATAAGTTTGATGAGTGTCTTGAATCCGGAGTGGCCAAGTGAGCCTTGTTTTCAGTCACCACAACCACTCAGTATGAGCACTGAATCGCAAGGCACGATTATTTGGTGGCAGTGCTTCATCCCTTAACATTTCAACCATATGGAATGATGTACTGTGGCTTTGGCTATAGTTATTTCTTTATCGTCTGATATAGAAGCCAAGTAAATGTATCTATATATATAACACATGTTGTAATGTTGGTATTAAAAGCAACACAAATGGAAACTTGTTTTCGATTCAAACTTTATTACAATTAGGTGGGTTAAGGCAATACACACACACATAAATGCCCACTCAGAGTTAATGTTTGGACAGAATACTGTAACGACCGTAAGATTATGCTGGATAGTTCAAGCAAGGATTAAAGAGGATGGGATAAACTTCGAACACGTTTGCGTTGAACACTTACAAACGCAACGTTCATATATTTTCTAACAAAACGAGCATATTAATGCAATACAATTGTAACATCTAAAGTACAACTGCTTTATATGTTTAGTTTGTTGTCATTCCCCCGCACCTCCGATTAGCGCGGTTGGCTACGTATGGTGCGAAAGAAGTTCAACATGCAGTACATACATACAAACTGTCCGTGCAAATTAACCCACGATTAAAGTGCATATGTTGCGCGTAAAAACAATATTTGATTTGTTATATTGTTTACGTGAATGTTATGCGTTTGACAGTTGCACGCTCCACTCTGCACAACATTATCGTTACTTTTTTTTACAAATTCAGAATTTCCCCTATTTATCTTGCAGTCATAGTAACCATGTCAACGCCGAGCCAACTTGGGAACTTGCTTGGAACCAAATGAGCAACGTCTGAGCGTTGGTTCAACGTCCCATGCTTACTGGGGTCGTGTAACGTAAATGACAGTATTGTGCGCTTGTCGGAAGAGGGCATGGTCAGTGTGTGGTATTGGGTCATGTTAGACATTGGGTGAAATGTGAGCCTTATTCCTTGATTGTGTGAAGATTTGTAAGATTGCCACTATCAAAGTCATATTGAAAATAACAAATCCTCACTGGACCCAAACATCCCTGCAGGTTTCACTGCCCATCTCATGACCTGCCTTTTTAAAATGATAAATCATGAGGGGAGGAAGAGGACTTCAGATTATTTGGAAATATTTAGCCAGAGGAAATTTGAAGCAATCCCAGATGAGATCATGTTTACGAGGGTGTACGATGCGTTTGGGTTCACAAAGTCGGTTGAGGAGAAGACTCAAGTATTATCATCATCATCGACATTTAAACTGGAGATGATTTTCCAATGCTGGAGGAGATATATTGAGAAGAACTGGGGGTCAAAGATGGATGGAGCCCAGGGCAGGGGTTTTTGTCGAGGAAGACAGAAACGATCCATGCATGGAGACATCGAGCGATTTTGACAGGTAACAATAGAAACAGTAGAGAAGTGTTGGAGATTGCCGACATAGCGACGGGGAGACGCTCAATGAGGATGGAGTGGTCTGTGGTATCAAAAAGCAGTTGATAGGTCTGGGAGAGCCAGGAGCAAGAGGTCCTTAACCACATGCAGGCGAGCAGTCTCGGTACATTGGCAGTGGGAGAAACCAGAGTCTACTGGGTCATGCATGCCACAGAGAGGTGTGATAAGATGACCATTTTCGAGGACCTTTCCAAGGAAAGATATATTTAAGATGGGATGGAAGTGTGCAAGGATTTTGGGGCTAAAGTGTTGGATTTTTTTTGCAGATGGAAGTGACACAAACAACGGCAGAAAGTGAAAGCTCAGGGAATGGTACCGGATGAGGTGGAGGCATTGAGAAACATGGACATGTATGGGGCCAGGTCGGTAGGCAGGAGGTTTAGTGGGTAAAGAATCAAGGATGGATGAAGACTTAATTCAGGTTGGGGATGATCGTAGTGATGTTGTGGCATGCTTTAGGGTTTCAAGTTGACTATACTAATCATGAGTGTGTAAATGAGTAACATAGCTTTCGCTCTGATGCCACGTGGGATAGAATGTCACAACATTCTACAAGTGTTATGAAATTCTGGAAGTAAAGCTACAAATTGCAGGAAAGTGTTTCATATATAATTTGGCACGTGTGTCGGATGGGGGAGAGCCTGTTGCCTAGATACAGGCGTTGGAGTGGTCTCCATGAATCCGTGGACCCGAGGAGAAGAGACTTCCAGATGGTGGGATACTGTTTGGGCAATTCTTGGAGATCGTTGTGTGTCCGCTGTGCAGCAGCAGCTGCGGAATCTGGCGAGGCGTGGTGGCATCAATGGCTTTGGCCACGATGATATTTTGAAATCTGTAAATACGTATAATATTGTAGGGACTCGATGTAGAAAAAAAATGAACTGCTGCCCATTGATGATAATGGAATAGCTGAGTGTGTTTGTGTTTAACACATGTTGATATGTTGTCCAAAGAATTATTGTTCTTGGCTGTAAAAATAAATTTGCTTGTGTAAACGGCTTGTCAATTAGAGGGTTAACAAAATAAGTTTGGCCAAGTACAATGTAAATATGACCATGCGCTGTGGAATTGTCGCATCTATGCAGAAAATGGAAATTGACGTATCGTAAACGATTGTTTGGAAAAGCTCTCCGATATGTTGTTTGGCATGATGTCCGAATTTTTTTGCCGCGTTGTGCTGGGAGCTTGTTGGGAATCACACATCAGAGAGCTATGCAGCACAATCGTGTGCAGTCGTAGAATCACTGAGAATACTTGTGCAGAAATAAATCGCTTCATTGAGAAAAATATTCCATTGGCAGTTAAGGGCAATTTTTTTCGATTACAATCAATGGCAAAAAATTGTGACATGGAAAGAACAGTGCCATGAATACAATCACCAGAAGTTGAGTAACACACTTGGGAAGTGGAGCTTATTTGAAGGGAGCATCAAAGGGAATATCTGTGAGAGTGAATGTAATTCAAGGAGGGTCCATTTGCAGGACGGCAATGAAATCCAAGTGAGGAGTGTTTAATCCGGTAGCGGATACGGAAATAAAGGTAATGACGATAATAAAATATGTTGCTACCGAGATTAATTACATTTAGGTCCGGTGGAGTTAAAGCTAATTTTCCTGCTGATGGTGATGGAACACAGCATTTTCTAAAGATCTTCAATTGACGTACACGGAACTATAAATAGACGGAATGCTGCGGAAACTCAGCTCAAAAGTGAATTAGGCACATCTCGGTGAACATTATGGAACGCTTCTCTCAGTGTGCTCCCATTAGACACGCATGTTGACGCCGCACAGGCAACCTCGCGTTCCCTCGCTGCTTTCAAATGCAGTCGATGGTCATGAATCACTCATCAATAGACGGAAAATTACGAATACTCTTGCCCCTGATAAGCAACAATAAATGATTTACAGCCCTTTGTCAATCCACTGTGGTAGAATGATGACTTATTTTACTTGGGAGAGGCACGCTTCGTCAAAGGACTTTTTTACGTAGGATGCTGGAATTTTTTTTTATATTAAGATGTTTTCAATCAATTAATAAGTGTTCATGCATGAAAGCCCTTCCAACACCCTGCTGGTCATGGGAGTTGTTTGACCATACTTCACCACAATGAGCAATGAATGAGTCGGTGAAAAAGGGCCCCACTGAACAGTTTCGATATCACTCTTCGCTGCTATTAGCCGTGGCCTGGAATCAAACTCGGGTCACCGGGGTTCATCGTGCAGTGTACGAACCAGATGCGTCTCACGACGTACCCCAAGCTTGGCCCCACCACCCCGAAATTAAACAGGTTCCCTCAACCCGCCTCACCCTGGGCCCTCCCACCATGGCCTCTTCTCAAATCCTTTCACAGTCGACGGTGCATACCTTTTGTGTACGCGAGCTTTGTGCAGGATACAAAACGACGACGATTGTTCAGATGATGTATCTCTTGTAACCACACATGCCACGTGTCATCCTGAAACTGACATAAAAGCATAATGCATGAAAACAACGTTAGTGGGTGGCACACACGCTTGAGCAGAGACTGCAGCAGCAATATCCCAACAAAATATAATTTACCCCTTGGCCCACCTGCTCTGACTGGTGATTTCAAGCACACAGCTCACCGCTGCAGGGGGGGGGGGGTCTGGCTTCACAAATCATTAGCCCTGCCACTGCAGATACCTCTCCCCAAACAATATAATTATCTAGGTACAATACCGCCGTGAATTTAAAGCTAAATCGGAAGCGACACGTGACGAAAATTGAGAATTCCGAAATTGACATGGGACCGCATTGCTTTGTTTGAATTGATAAGCACGTGGTCGACGATGTGCGATTGTTCCTGAAGATGGAGAGACAGATTTTATTTCATCGTAATGATGATGGTAGTGAAGGTGGGAAAAGTTTGCGGGGCCAACGTGCGGGTTCCGGGATGGGGGGGGGGGGGCTCTGTTCCTTAAGACATTTTTTTCAGGAGTGCCTTGCAGAAGTTTTAGAGGGTTGTGATCTTTGCCGTGTGCTTCCCAACTAATTAATATGCGAGCCAATTTTAAAACCCAGCACGCAATGGCCCCACTCTCCTTCGCACAACGTCACGGGATCTTTAACGTCCAACCAACAACGGACGACGTGCGCGTTTCGTCCTCGTTATTCTTACTCCGCCGTGTCGTCTTGGTGCGAAGAATAACAGTTATTTTCAATTTGTCCGAAATGAAGATTGTATTTGATGATTTGTGTCGCCGGCCAAGAGGTGCTAAGTAAGAGGGTTTTATTTTTTTACCGCATCTTGCCACTGAACATCACGCATCTTGTCCACCATATAGTCATAGAGTCGCTTTTGACAAGGAGAGGGTAGACTTGATGCAATGCTGGGCCGTAAGCCACACGTGCAAATGAGCTTCACGACCAGGCAGCGGTTGGGGGAAAAACAACAGTCGTCTTCAAGGGGATTACATTCAGAGCTGGGCAGGCTGAGGACGAGGTGGTGGGGGCGATTGAGCATTGTGGTGTTTTGTGGCGTGTGTGGCCTGTGTGGCGGAGTTGGAGGTGTGTGCACCTCCGATTAGCACGGTTGGCTGAGTACGGTGCGAAAGAAGTCCAAACGTATGTAGGTACATCTCCCCCCACCCCACTCCTATTCCATCACATCGACTCTCAGTGGTCTTTCCGGCGCCCAGCCTGGACGGAATACGCAGACCAAGCTCGGCGGCAAGACACAAACCCTTCAATAACAACAACAACAAACACACAAACTCTTCAATAACACCACCATCATCAACAACAACAACAAACACTTAAACCCTTCAATGACACCACCACCAACAACAACCACAAACCCTTCAATAACACCACCACCACCACCATCATCAACAACAACAAACACACAAACCCTTCAATAACACCACCACCACCAACAACAACAAACACACCAACCCTTCAATAACACCACCAACACCACCATCAACAACAAACACACAAACCCTTCAAGTACACTACCAACAACAAAACACACAAACACAAGTAAATGTGTTGAGCGTCGGTTAGGAATTCCTAACTCTGAACGGCAAGGTGCATCAGGGCAACAGGGGAAATGAACCAACGGAACGATGTTCCACAACACGCTGCCCCGTACGGTTGTATTCACCCAACACGCCAGTCCACAGGGTACCAGTCCCAGGTGCTGGGGGTGATTCCTCGCTCTGGAGAACGCAAGTGGCTCAGGGCACAGCGTGAGCAGAACAGGCTCAGGGTGCCAAGGCACGGCTCATGCAGAACAGGCCCTGGGTGCACGATGATCGGGCGTGAACTCCAGGCCGGGACGGACTCCGCCAAGGTGAGTCGCGTAGGGGTCAGCACCTAGCCGAGCTGGACACCAGGGTCGCACGTGCCGAAGCTGACCATCGCCGTGAACGGCGAGTCGCGTCGTCACCCGCGCGCACGACCGAGAGAGCCACTGCGAGCGCGTAGGCAACCACAATATTCCCAGCCTGGGGTCTACCGTGATGCCGAACAATGCCACGAAGCGGCAGATCGCTTGATATTAATATTCCTGGGATTTGCTGATCCCCGTCCCACTGGATCTACGAGATAAGCCGCTTTTGTGTTCCTGTGATCCCCTTGCCCTCTGTCACACCGGATCAGTGTTTGCAAGCCAAGCAGAGTTCAACTGATAATCCTCGGACTCACGACACCTTGTTACTTACCGTCCGTTTCCCCACTAGGACTGCTGATCGCCGTCACGCGAGGTAAGTCGAGTTTAACGTGAAACCCTGGGGGCTCGAGTAGCGGCCCTTTTTGTTGCAGTCAGCCCCCAAGGATTTGCTGTCGACGAAGTGTTGCTGCCCTATTCCCATGGTGTTTCCGTGCATGGAGTGCCGCTATGTACGTGCGTATGTTGAAATACTTTCGCACCGTACGTAGCCCCACCGTGCAAGAGAATGCAAAGGCAACATTGGTGACGATGTGCCGCTCACTGATGTAACGAGTGGCTTATGATAGAGGAGGTGGAGAGAACCACAAACATACGCTCTGGGGATTCATTAGATACCCCTGCTGCAGTTAGATCTTGAGGTATCAGAGTATTTGTGAAAATAGCTAAATAAATCATTAAGGAGAACTGGACAAGTGGCTCAGTGGCAGAGAAAGCAGCTCACTATCGCAAGGCTGCGAGTTCAAATCACGGTGTTGGTGGTTACTCAGCCTCTCCCTTCAGGATCGATAAAATGAGTACCGCTTTGTGGGGAAGTCCTCTTACGGATAAACTTAACCCCGTCCGTAGGGATGTGGAATTCATGCCACTGGCTCAGGGCTGTTAAAAGTAGATGGGCACCACCTCAGTGCTCATTCTAAACGGGACATCACTTTGACTGTCTCACGTCTCGGGGAGGGGGTGATTGAAATAAAACGCATAGACCAAAACACCCCTCTCCCATGAGCCCTCTTGAGGCCCCGTCCTCTGCGGGGGGCCTTCCAACAGCGGCGGCGCGAGCAAGCAACTGCAGGGCTGCACCTTTGCCTCCCGCGCTTACGAAGCTCGGCACAAATCCGTGCCGCAATTGAGCGGCTTCGATCATCCGGCGAGAATGGCTGCAAATCGGTGCATTAATATTAATCTGAATTTCTAACTGCACACTCTTCTAATCGAACATAATAACTGGCGGTACTCAATTGAGGTTCCATTATTTCTTAATTAATACCTGATTAGTTGTGGAATAAATTGTGCAAGAACACCACCATTCTTAGAAACACGTAGTGAACGAATCCTTGATGAGATATTAAGAGAATTAGCTATTCGCATCAAATGGCAATACTTATTATAAGAGATACATCAATCTTTATTCGGAGCTGCTCAGAATAACTACATATGTGGCAATTCTCATGGAGGTAACAACGAGGCATGCAATATGAAATGATCACCATATCAAACACAAGTGCGACATTCACTGTAACAATTATGCACAAGCTCGTCACTTAGCCCGAATCTTCGGCTTCTTTAGGAACTATTCATCGGGGCTCAAATTTAAGCCGGGTTTCAGCAAGTCGGCGTGCCAATGAATATTCCGTACCCAGCACAACACCTCCAGAATACCTCTCGCTGTAGCCAGTGGGACCCAATGCAGTCGACCAGCGAGCCGGGAAATATGTCGTGGGAAATAAAGCCCTGCTCACAAGCATGCCTTTGCTCGATGAAGGATCCACATGGCTTGGAAGGAATTCTAAGTGTTTAAATAACTCATCAAGGGGTATTTGATGTGTGTATCTATCCAGTGATAGTACATTATTGGCATAATGTGAGGGTTCGGTAGGGAAGATAACATTCGCCCGTAAAAGTGGATTATGAGAGTGTGAATGAGCAAAATAAACATTGAATTCTAGAAGTGGATCATTAGCACGTGTGGGTGACAGTGAGCCGTATTAGGATGTTGCGCGTGCTGCTATCTCGTGCACATGTCAAGGATGAACCGGCACCTAATGCGTCGCAGGGAAAGTATAAACCCTTGTTGGAAGGCATCACTATCGTGTTTCACGATGCAAGCTGATATTACGCTGCGTGGATTCTAATCAAGATACCGTTGCGGCATTCTTTGTTGCATATTGGGCTGTTACAGACCCTCTTGGGCCGGGCATCTATTTTGTCACAGCGCATTGCCATGTATCCACGTGTGCGCTGTGAATCACACCGTGAATATAAAGCGACTCCTTAGCAGAAGCGGAGGTTTGGAAGCATACGTGATTTTTCACTTTCAGTACGGCAACATGCCATACACCTGTTGGATAGCTTCTCATCGAGACCAAATATCCTTGCATTAAAAATACATGTGCTCCTGCCTGATGAAGTGCCCCTTGTGTCGTGAAAAATTACCCGCATGTCACCACCATTGACTTATGCTACTAGTCTGCGCCTCGGCCGGGTGGAGGGGTAGAAAAACAAAGACAAAGATCCCCCTATAGCCGTGACAGGTGGTTGAGGCAAGTGCAGTCAGCGAGCACCTTTGAAGGCCAATCCGGCACCACGAGGGGGATGTTGTGAGCGTCGCTCCCCGGCCCTCCGTTGTTGCTGGAGGGCGACTGCCTCCAACTGCCCAGCAGCGTCCTTCATGAGCTATCTCCACAAAGGCCGATCTTGACACCGCTGATACCAGTCATCGGCAATTCCACTCAGCTCCACATCCTTTTGTAGAGCATCAGTCCATAAATCTTTAAAAGGCTTATCGAAATTCCATGCTACAGACAGATGGACAGATATGGACGAACAGAGCTAATGAATTATCATCTCAACCTTGGTTGGAAAGCGTAAAAAAGGAATGTGTTATTTGACCTGAACTGCATATTGTTTGATTTGCATGTCATTTCTAAGACAATGCAAATTTGGCCCAATATGTACAAATCTTTTCCACTAAGCATACATGTTCCAGACAACGGTTATTCACCGTGAAACCCTATGCAGTTAAGGACAATAAAAAAAAAATTGTAATATAGAGACCGTGCACTCACATCAGTCTGGGTTAGCACGTGAGAGGACCTCCTGTAATACTATGATCTTACCAGATACGGAGACAAATTGGCATTAATGCAGATTTGAGGCTATGCGGATGGCTTTGAACCCAATGCACCCTTCAATGGTAATGCACATAATAGAGACATGCTTTGTTCACTTTTCTAAACCCATGCTTTTAAAATGATCTCAAGCAATTTTCTCTGCCAGTCATATTGCCTGATCTTATTGCACACACACAGACAAAGATCCCCCGTACAGCCTTCAACAGACTGCTGGGGCAAGTGCTGTTCGTGAGCGCCTATAAAGACCGGCACAGCACTCGAGGGGGAGGGTGGCCAACACCGCACCCGGCCGCCTTTGTCTTCCCTGATATTTACACACCACACCAATTATTCATTTAAGGCTGAATCGATGTAGGGAAAACCCAGGACTTGTTTAAATATCTGCCACTATTGTTTGTAATGAGCAATAATCCAATTTGGGTCACCGGGTTTCGGAGTGCAGTGCGATAGCCACTGAACTACGGCTCCCCGCTCATACACAACAACATGAACTAAGATCCCCGGTATAGCATTAACAGACTTTATGAGCAAGTGCTGTTAGCGAGCACCTATGAAGGACGGCACGGTAATCAAGGGGGTGGATAGCCAGCACCACGCCTGGCCACCTTTATATCCCGAGTGGCGATGCTTACACATCACACGAAGTACTCATTTTTAGGCTGAATCGACCTAGGGAAGGCCCAGGACCGGTTCAGATAATCGTCACCGGTGTTGGCCATGAGCGGGAACCGAACCTGCGTCGCCGGGTTCGTAGCGCAGCGCGCTAACCACTGCCCTACCGCTCATACAAAGATACGTTTACACACGCACACGCAAAAACACATTCTGTTTTACGCACTTTTTTCAAACCATACGCAGCCAAACATGCTAATTGAAGGTGAATAAGGTATTGAATGGCATAAATCCAGGTGTTAAACCGTTCAAACACCAAATAGACACTTATTGCAAGGTATTAAGTCTGCAGCCAATACCAGTGAGGATTATCTTAACCGGTCCTGGGCCTCTCCTAGGTCGACTCAGCCTCAAATGAGTACCTGATGATGCGGTGTGTAAACATCGCCACTAGGGAGACAAAGGCGGCCTGGCGTGGTGCTGGCCACACACCCCCTCGTGTGCCGTGCCGGCCTTCATAGGTGCTCGCTAACAGCACTTGCCCCGACAGTCTGTTACAGGCCAGACGAGTAATGTGGCTTGAGAGAGATCGAGTGAGGTTATTCGCAAAACGTATGCCACTTGCGTTCTGGTGTCGGTCAAAATCCAAAATTTGAAAATGGCCTGCGTCAAATAATTGGCGGAAATGAGCATTGACCATCGTGTGGTGGCTTGTAAATCTCTTGACAAAATAGATTATGAATGTTAATTCACTCTTCAGGCTGGTTAGAGGACATCAATCGATGGATCCGCCAGCAGATGACTTGCTGCTGCTGCTTTGGCGGTGGTGCACAAGTACAAGACCGTGTGTCCTTCAAAATAAAACAAATAGGGGACGTTTCAGGTAATGGCCCTTCGTCATAGCACCGGTCATCGGTGTGGCATCAGGATTCACGAGTTGTCTGGGTGTGGAATAGAAACCTCGGAGAGAATCTCCATTGCAGGAAAACATGCTTTTTTTCACAGTCGACAAAGTGTTATTTTCTTGGTGTCACGCCAATGACGTTTTTGCAAAAGTGCGATGTCGCGGTGAGAGAATGTGGACACTTTCATTTGATTTTTTGGTCACTTAATGTTGTTTTCTTCGCAACACCTGGGACGAGCCATTGAAAGTCTCAGAGACAGATTTCACCGAGAGACACGTAGAGAGTTCTCCAATCAAACCTCTCAACAAATACATAGACCCCGCCGCTGGTTGTCACAAAATAAATGTAATGCGGAGGTGCATAGAAATGAGGATTCAAAGAAAGGACAGTCCCGGGACACAATGGAGACGAAACCTAAAAGATAATGGTTCTCTGCACTTTCTGCCAACTGTGATGGGAAAGTTCTTCAGTAAGTTGGAAAATACAGGCTGCTTCAAAAAAACGTTAACACTATTGAGAATTTGCAACAACACCACAATAAATGTGGCTCCGGGCTTTGGAGACCATCTGGAGAAGGTTCCAGGCAATGTGTTGACAATGATGGCGAACAAGTAGAGACTATATTCTTAGGTATTTTCGGTAAAGTCACGTAGGTAAAACATTTAAATTAATTAAAGTATCAGCTATCGTGCTGTGACTGTTCCACCTGAAGACGGAAGCTTGTGTTGCCTCCGAAACGTCGTGATTTTTATTTTATTTTTATTTTATTTGACTTTTATTAATTTTTTTTTACCTACGTGACTTTACCGAAAAAACCTAAGAATATGAATCCTTGCAGTCACGAAAGCTTCAAATCTACAAGTAGAGACTCTTTGATTTTTTGAAGCTATTAACATTCATTTGTTATCATGTTGCAGTGTATTAGCCGTTCTTTTTTCCATAAAAAAAAACTATAAATCTTGATTTGAAGTTTTCGTGACTGCAGGGATCCATACTCATTTTATACCTACGTTACTTTACCGAAAGAACCAAAGAGTATAAAAAAACGATAGTCCCATATAAGTGTTAACATTTTTTAACGCACCCTGTTTTTTAAAATGCAAATAAACGCGTTTACGTGGAACTTGTTACTTTGGTTTGCCCTTCTTCATGTTCAAAAACGTATATTTGGCATTGAATATTCATACAACGTTCAGCCATTGATGACTGAGCTGATACCATCAACTCACTACACTCGAGAATTACAACGTGCCCGATCTGATCACATCTCAGAAGCTAAGCATGCTGTCAGCCTGGATAGTGCTCGGATGGGCAACTGCCGTGAATGGAACTGGTTGTTATAGGCTGCTGCGAAGGGCTCCTCTTCACTCGACATGTGTGCGACACAGGGCGGTGCAGGCACATCCATTACTGTACTGCACTACGCTCCCGCATCGATGCTACCCCGCCTTCACCAACTCGTGCTGGCCGGCGTGGTGACGTGTGGTCACGTAACCTCCACAACCCGCACGGTCGTTGGGTGAGACCCTGACTCAGAAGTCAAATTGTCAGTGGGGGCTGTGCATGTGTCGTAGAATGCAACCTCGTTAAGATCTCCCGGCACAATCTCTGTATCACAAAACATCAGACGCGCGCGTGTGTCACCAGTAAATAAATGTACGTTGGCCATTACGATGAATCGTCGACAATGTACGCTCTATGTGATTAACCATGCAAAAAAGATTTAACTACACTTATTTGGACCATCTTATTTGACAGACAACTATTACAGGTTATTGACAGACAGTCAGGCTTGTTTTACCAGGTTACATTCCCCCCCCCTCCCCTTGTTCCACACTTTTGCTATGTAGGCTAGGCGTAGTCACAAACCGTACCTCTCCATAACAAAGACTCAGCCTTTTATTATGCAGTCTATTCTTAGTCTGAAGCCTCACCTTACCATATCAATAGAAAGTGTGCCGTACTCGGCTCCTTCCCCTCTCCAACCATTATATACACGGAGTGGTGGCTCTTGTAATCTCTCATTTACTTGATACAGCTGTCTTGGCTGTGACGGTTCCACCTGAAGACGGAAGCTTGTGTTGCCTCCGAAACGTCGTGATTTTTATTTTAATTTTATTTTACTTTTATTATTTTGAATTTTTTACCTACGTGACTTTACCGAAAAAACCTAAGAATATGAATCCTTGCAGTCACGAAAGCTTCAAATCTAGAATACATGACTACATTTAACCCCCCTCTCTCGTCTTCGCACCTGATTAGCCCAGAGTGATGACATCACCTTTACTATAATTTTAGACCGGAACAGGAGGACCACTTCACAATTCCGGCTGTCACCTGATGAAGCTGGCTGTTGTATTCACCAGCGAAACGTCGTACCCGAATTCTAAGTGTTGTGGGATGATTCTCCAACACATCGGTGTGCTGAAATAGTAACGAATTGGCACGTTTTGTTTACGTGACAAATCTTACCAATTTGCTGTGTCGGGTGGTGGCGGGTTTAACGACACATTTATGTTTCTTATGCAGGTTGGAATTATGAGTATTATTGTTCGTGAATTTCGGGCCCTCTTGAGCTCCTCGGGGCCCCTGAGCTTTTGCTCCGCTGTGCCGAGCGCCACCACCGGACCCGCCGCATCCCATTACAACGAAGATGCACATCTGTGATGCATCGCTATGACAGAGACGACGATTACTGAGGGGGGACGCTCTGTACCTCTTCGAGATCAGTTACGTATGAGAATCCATCATGCGGCGCACACCGGGGCGAGTTACGTACAACACGCAAGGAGCACTTTGAGATATTGCACTCAGCATCGTTACCCGCCACGGCAAAAGGCACGCATGTTCTCTCGAAATAACTATTCAGACTAAGATGCATCGTTGTATACCCAATATTGCAATATGGTCGTTAATTCAACGTGTGTTTTTAGGGAGGATCGGTGGCACAAGTGCTTGTTACACTGCGGGCTGAACCTGGTGACCTGGGTTTGATTCCTGACTGCATCTAACATCAGCAGCTAGTGAGGTTTAAACGGGTAGGTCCTCCACCGCCCACACCCTCCCCTCACCAGGTAGTTAATATCTCGCGATGGCGAGTTGTTAACTACCTCGCCTGGTATACAGGAGGTCGTGGGTTTAATCCCAACCCTGCCGCCTGCCGTATATTTGACGTGTTTCTCCCCGTGGTCGCGTGGATTTTGCTCCGGGTCCCCCGGTTTTCCCCTCCACATTTAGAAACACGCGTTGAGAGTGTTTCCACATGATAAGCCACTTCGTTGAGCTATCATTTGTGGCCAGGTCGCTTCTGTAAAAGAGCTATACAAGTCAGTGGACCTTATTAGGTAAAATAAACTATTTTTAATTTATACTATAGTTTTGGAAGTATAGTCAAGAAAATTACATGACTAACACGGTATGGAGAGGCCTTAATCCAGCAGTGGATTGAGAATGACTCAAAGTAATGCTTCCTTTTTGCACGGGAGGTAACTGAGTACTTAACCAGATGAGAATCAATCTTTCCATTAAGGATCGCGGATAGTTGATGAATATACTTGACGTACGACCTCCTCCTGGGCATATCATTACAATAATAACCCGATTTAAATAATAATAACCCGATTGACGTTTCCCCTTTATGCGTCGTTTCGCAAATACGTCGTTACTTCATTAACGCCGCTACCCGATTTGCGTCGCCTCAACCCCACACTCACGTCGCTGACAGCATCATTGGTCTTCTCTCGTATCCCTCGCCTCTCAGCCTTCGCCTCCACCTACTCAGTAAATGGTTTTGATTGACGTCGTTGTTCTGATATGCGTCGTCACACCTTTCAGGAACGCATCCCCCACGTAAACCGGGGTATTAATGTACCATGCAGGTGGGCATCATTTACAGTTACAGTATTCCCTCGTCATTCGCGAGGGAGTCGTTATCTCTCTATCTCTCTCGTCTCTTTATCTTATCACTTCATCTCATCAATTTATTTTCTCTCTCCAGATGCGATTCGCGGAAAGCCAAATAGATACATAAATAAACTGTTAAATACATGAAAATTATCATAACACAAACACATAAAAAGTGGTTATAATAACATAAAGTAAATACAAATACATATGAAAGTATTAAATCATAGTTTATAAATTAACTTACCTAAAATGATGATGATGATGATGCTGCACCCCATTCTCTCTCATCAATGTGTCTCGTAACTTCCTGTCGCTCTCTCGATGCAGTACTCGTGTAGAGTTCTAGAGCGCCAAAATCGCGGACAAAAAGTCCGCGAATAACGAGGGAATGGTGTCAGCATGATCCATCAACCTCGCTTTCAAAGCACTGGTTGGGCAGGCTCGCAAAACTCATCGACAGAACCTTCAATTCGTGACAAGCCCGCGTTATGATAATTGTTTTTTTACCCTTCTATCTGGCAACAAAACTGACACCTTTTTTACAAGGAGTCATGTTTACATAGACCACAATACCTGCAGTCATAATGCAAACAAAAAACATAACTCTGATAATGTGCACTGTCCTTGAAGTTGATTGGTCCAACCCATGTGAGACTAGGCTCTAAGGAAAGTTGTCTCGGGTGTGGACCAATCAACTTCAAGGACAGTGCACATTATCAGAGTTATGTTTTTTGTTTGCATTATGACTGCAGGTATTGTGGTCTATGTAAACATGACTCCTTGTAAAGAAGGTGTCAGTTTTGTTGCCAGATAGAAGGGTAAAAAACTAATTATCACATTTTTTACTGGCAAATGAGGTTCCAATGGTGTATAAGCCCGGGTTAATAAGTGTATTAATACTAACTGTAGAGAAAACAGCACTGATTGGAAAATATAGTTTGAGGTGAACTTTGTGTTGGATAAACAAAGTCGCGGGCAAATACATGTACACTCGTTGACTGCAATTTCCCGTTTACATATTTATATCAGCAGGATGTAAATTACAAATACATGTTCAGCATCTTCATTGGAAGTGCTGCAAGGTTTTACTGAAATGTGAAGTATATATATGTAAATGCAAACAGGGTTTTAAAGCCTACACTGCATTCAATCTAGATTTGATACACTGCATTGTTGTGAACAAGGCAATATCTAAGGTATGTTTCTGCACAAGAAGAATATATCTATGATGTTGATGAGAACTTCAAAAATCCTACTTTGCATCTCTTTAATAATAATTGAAATGCATCTTTGGTACACGATACATCCATCTTACAGTATTATGAAGGAATCTATGAATGCATAAGAAGCATGAAGGATGTTGTTGAAAGTATGCATCTATTGCTGCTGATGTGCAGGAAAGGTTTAAACAAAACCTATCCCAGAATGTTAATTAATATACACTGCTGCCAAATGCATCGATGGCTCTCTTTCCTGTGCAAACGATCAGAGGAAAGTCTGTTTTTCCGTAACCGCATTACCCAGTAAAGACACGCGCACACATTGAAACCATTATATGCTCACTACCGCCCATATCCATCTAATGTTACCCATGCACGAATGAAAAAAAATCACATGTGACAGACGCCTGGTCAACGGATGATTTTCACTTTGTGGTCTGGTCGGTGGATGATTTAAATTTCCTGCCAAGAAGTAGATCTTAAATTGTTTATTGTGAAACATGCCCTCTGGATTCATGCAATTGAGGTTAACTGCACGGGCTGCAAGATTTGTAAATTGTATTTGTTCGCGCATCGCTTTGCAGTTACATAAACCGTATCGGCATCGCCGTAATCGTGACGACCATGGTGATCCATCACTGTTATCGGATGGTCACAAAGAGCAGATTAAATTAAACAGCAGCCATGTGTCGGGCAATCATTTTAAAATTGCAACGACAACAAAAATGATTTTTTTTAAAGTGTATTTCCATTCACGCTGGCATCGGCCAGTGCTCACGTGCCTAAGACAGTGGTGGACATTTTACATTACCCTGACGGGAACCAGTATTTCCGTATCACAACCAGTGTTGAGTTGCTAAGTTATTCAATCGTTTCCTGCAATGTCATGTTCTTCGTTGTTATAGTCACAGTCATTTGGCACACTTGATTCGGTCAATAGTTTCTCAATCTTAATTCCATAACTTTATTTCTCAAATTACATTTTCTCCGGGAAAATATCTTCCAAACTCGCTCGGAATAACGTTGGTGGAAGCGTGCTTGTCTCCTCGTTGTGAGTACGAGCACGGGAAAATGCATCGGACTTATTTTCACGTTGAACGTTTCCTCCGTATGAATTTCGCAACAACAACAAAAGCGAGTGGAGAGACGCAGCATGAGAGCGCATCGTCTTATGCGTAACGGGTGAAATTGGCATCTGAAAGGAAGGGGTGGGTGAGCGAGAGCGAGTTAAGAGCGTATTCGGGAAAACAAACTGAGCTTGATGATAAGTGAGTCTGAACATTTGTCTTTCGCGCACTCTTACAACGAGAAGCAACGTAGCAATGTGCCCCGACCAAAGGTGGCGTGTGTGATGTGTAGATCGTGAAGACGGACACTGATGAACAAAATTATAATGACGAGGGGTGGCGCATGATGGGAATGGTTTGCAGCCAACAACCGGTATCGACCGTGTCGCCGCTGAAACTCGAGGCGAATAAACGCAACGCATGATTTGCTGACTCTAAGTTGGCAGTGCTGCACGAGCACAATTAACTAAATAAAAAAAATGAAACTCCACGCGTTCTTGAATAGCACCGTGGACCACAAAATGCCAAAAAAAAGATATAGCAAGTGGTGTTTTGGGCACCTTTGATTTGTACAGTTCGCTATGTACGGTTTTCAACATACGTACATTCAAAGAAGGGACATCCAGATACACATTTCATGTATGTGCTTTGAAGAAGAGCCATTGCTTGAACCGTCGCCTGTTCCATATATTTTTCCGACCTCAAACATGTCATGAGGCTAGCAGAGCCCTACAGACCCTCCCTCCTTACACCATGCTGGGGTCATGACCCCATCCTCCTCTGCCCCGACCACAATTCGACCAATCCCACGAGGAATGATAATTGATTTCACGAATTGAATCTGTATTCCAGGCTAGGAATGGTAAGAACTGTTCAGCTTCAGTGTGCACAGAAATATACACCAAATAGTTTAATTTTGTTGTCCTTCCCCCGCACCTCCGATTAGCACGGTTGGCTACGTACGGTGTCAAAGAAGTTCAGCAGACATACATACATATATAGAGACATATATCTCTTTAGCAAGAGACGGTGTTCATCCCTCTTCGGTATTTGTAATTAGTCTTGCTTTGTCAGATAGATTTTTTTTACCATGAGAAGTGCACAGTTCCACATACTACATAATGTTACAGCATGTGTAACCTTGTTTAAACAGACAGCATCATTTGTAAGGTCCTGCAGAATTCAATGAGCAAACATTTAACCGATGAAAAATACCGTAGTAACTGAGTAGATTAATAAATGTTTCAATTTCCGCACCAGGAGATCGAACCGGTAACCTCTGAATTGCAAGTCCAATGTGCTTAACCATCACACTACAGCAGCATTTTAAGGTATAAAGCAAAGTAACATTTAAGTAAAATAAAGTAACACAAGTAAAGTAACGAAAGTAACATAATAAACATCATGAGACCTCCTTTGCCAGTTCCAAAATATGACAATAGGTTTTCCCCTTTTTTCTGGCAACAAAACAGGTGTTAAGATGTTAAAACACCAAACTGAAACCTTTTACAAGGAATCATGTCTGCATTAACCACAATACTTGTGGTCAGAATGCAAACAAAAAACATACTCTGATAATGCATGCATTGTCTTTGAAACTGATTGGTCCACACCAGATACAGCTAATGCTAATAAATACATCGTTTTTATGAAACAAAGTAGTTGTAACTCACGTGCCCGTGCGTAATTTGTGATTCGATGATATAACTTCAAAAAAAAAATCTGGGCATGGCTTGCACACCCCAGAAAGGGCATTTCACACTCCCAGGGGGTCCGTCCACCCCAGGTTAAGAGCCACTGTTGTAGAGACAAAATTACTCGGAGTCGCACGGAACCACAGACGAGCAGGCGAGCTGGTGGTCAACAATTGCCCAAGCTCTGCAGTCATCTACATATCGAGGTGTTGAAAGCCAATCAATGAGTGTTCACGTGCAGGAGACAACCCGGAGCACCCGGAGAAAGCCCACACGTGCGAGGGGGCAACACTCTATCCCATACAGATGGAACAGGTGGAGTTCCGAATTTTCTGTACAGGGAGACCTCGACTTACGAACGGGCTTCGTTTCTGAATGCCCTCAATATTTCATCGTACATACGGCCAGTGGTAAAAAAAATGGTGCATTGTTAAGCTGATAAATAAGAAGAAATATTGTCCATATGAATGTAATACTGCAGCAAACACTGTATAGTAAATACAATATAAAATAAAGTAACGTAAAAATGAATAAAAAAATAAGTTTTATTTTCACTTACCTTGAGTCGAACTGTTCACTGTCGTTGTGCATCCCAAGGGATGCTGGGACTCATTTACATCTCACGGAGGAACTCTCCATCGAACAAAAATCGTTCCGCGGTTCGGTTCATGAGTTACGACCGAACTTTCGCAAGTCAAACGATTAAAAATAATAAAAAAAATTGCTCGTAAGTCGGACATTGCTTGTGTTGCCTTTTCCTGGCAAGTCAGGGCATGACACCTCGAAACCCACGATGAAAAGAGTTTTCAAACATTTGCCTGATTCACCGACCCTCTCCTCCACTGTGTGCCACTACCAGCTGGCTCCCATCGTCACAGTGGGGTGTGGACATGTGTGGAGCAGTGAAACTCAGGAGGAGCATGTGGGCGGGGGTGGTTTTTATCGTATCTATAAAATGCACATATTGGAACCGAGTAGAATATGGCCGCAAAATACAAAATTGTACGCGAGTTTTAGCATTTATAACCAATTTTTTTAAATGAATTTGAAAATTCTGAGAATCAGGCCTAAATACGAAATATCAGATGATCCAATTTTTTTTTCCAATTCAGATTTATCCGGAAGAATGGCGATCTTGCACACTATTACCAGTACACGTCTCCCCAGAAAACGACTGCTGCTACATTATGTCATTAGCGTGGCATTCGGAATCAGTTTTGCTGTGGAACACAGGTGCGTGTGGGGGTAATTGGTTTAAATCTAAATGGATGATTACCGCCAATGGCACCCACAATGAGTGTCTGTGTACGAGCTGCCCCGATCAAATTCGCTCAGGGCTGCGTGATGCTGTCCGGCGCTCCTTGAATGCATCTTGCAACGCTAATCTATCCAGACAGCAATTTATGACCCATGGAGAAATGGATTTAATGTTATTTCCGAAGAGCGGTTTTAAACGAACAGCGTCGCTGCGTCTGCTATCGAACGAGTTCACAACTTCTTAGTCACGCGAATGCTTCTCTTGTATATTCTATGAAACTGTTATGCATCGCTTGTCGTGACCTTCCCCCGGTTCTACTTTTATTCATAATGATGGTGTATTTTTCTTTGTAATTTTCTCAGTATATTACAATCCACTATTCCCACCATGTTTGCTTTTCACGTATCGTACATTCTTGTCATGGTATACCACTGCCACTGCTACCACCACAAACAGTTTGTGCCATATAAGGTATCTCACAAACATATATGTCATGGCCAGTATTGCTTCCAAAATCCTTTTGTGTATAGGATTCAGTGATCAAATGCCCTTTCTAGTGGAACAAATCTGGATCAATTCTGACCAATTCACTCGGGGAAAGTCAACAGCGGGTGTCCTTCAGATAGACTCGCCTAAGGTTTAGGTCTTATTTTGGCACATCTAAAATCCATAGGGAAATAAACGCACGTTTTTGAATGGGGACCTGGCAATGGAAAACCAGGTTACAGCACCATAGGAATGTGGACATTTCCAACGCTGGCTCAAGTGCTATAATGAGGAGATATGCACCGTGTCAATGCTCATCTGAGTTAGGAAATCGCTTCTGGGAATTGTCTATTTGGGGCAAGAGAGGAGGCCAGAGCTTGGGGCTTTGTGTGGAGGCGTTGGGTGGGTGCCAGCGTGAGTGGCCGCCCAGAATCCTCTTGGCTTTCTCTGTCCTACCGTGGGTGCGAAAATTTGATTATAAAGTAGCTGCTTGAAAAAAAGATGTTTGGGAAATTTTGACCTTTTGGGAATTGTCAATAAAACCCCAAATGACAAGAATGGAAGTCACTTCTCCCACACATTTTGTCGAGGCAAAATATGAGGGATGCACTCGTCAATCACAAACTGCATCCATCCATCTCCGATGCCTCACGTCCCGGTCAATTCACATTCACTTCTGAGAACGCTCTATTCGTGCCACGATCATAATCAATGTCAACTTGCAGCGCGCCACCACCACCGCGGTCTTCGCTCGCTCTCGAAGGGAGAGGCCAAGTCGGAGTCACCAGGAACCACAGACCAGTGGGAACGCAGCCACGTGGTGAGTTGTCCTCTATATATGAAGGTGCTATCGGCCAATGAATGAGTGTTTATACATGTGGGAGGAAATTGGAGCACCCGGGAAAAAAACAACCCACGCGTGCGAGGGGGCAACACTCTATCCCATACAGATGGGACAGATGGGAGTTCACCCTCGCTGTGTCGCCTTCTCCTGGCAAGCCAGGGCCAGGCTCCCCCGCGACTGCCACTGGAAGGGGTTTCGCGACATTTGCGCGATCCACCAACCCTCTCCTCCACAGTCTATTATGAAGTGTTTCATTTAGAACGGAAATAAATCATATAGAAGAAGAGGAATGCAGGTCGACGTTTCGACCTTTCTTGTTTTTAAAGTCCAACGGCCTTCTTGGCCTTCCAGACCCAATATTATCTTGCGGAATCTTTTTTTATAAAGCAAGAAAAGTCTGGATCGCTGTTGACCGTCTGGGCCCCATCGGCAGAGTCTGGCTTGTTGTCTCACGGATGAAGCTGGGTCTGCCAGACGTTATCGGCAGGAGCACTCCTTCTAAACAAAGGGGGCTCCATGCAAAGCAACAGGCAATGTTGTTTACAAACTCATTATGCGTTGCTATAGAGCACTGTATACAAAGGAGATAAAGCTACCTTAAGTCAGTGTGTGATTTAACGAATAATACATTTATATCTCATCTGCGTGGTCAGCATAGTGCAGTCCATGTATGTCCGATAACATTGTACACACATGATGAAATCACGCTAGGACAATGGTCACCCGCATCCATCCGTGGATGGTTGACAAGATATTTTAAATACATTTATGAGTTTTCAAAGAAATAAGATGGATACTGATCTCTCAACGCATAGACGTCACAGACTGGATCTCACATCGCACAATGTCACAGTGCACAAAGCAGCACAAATAAAAACGATAATCGAAGCTAAACTATTTTTTTTTATTTTACCAGGTACGGCAGACTGAGCTACATAGCTCTTTTTCAGAAGTGACCCGGCCACAATTTATAGGTCAACGAAGTGGATTACCACGTGGACATTTATAGCAGCCAAATACAGTTTGACACGGAGGCTTTCGCGACCAATATCATCCACAATGCAGGTTTTTTGGGTTAGATCGCGTAAATATATAAATGTGTCGTTAAATCCGCCACCACCCGACACAGCCAACTAGTAAGGTTTGTCACGTAAACAGAACGTGGCCAATTCGTCACTAGTACAGCACTAACCAGTGTGTTGGAGAGCCAAGCCACAACATTTACAATCTGAGTACGACGTTTCGCCAGTAATGACAACTAGCTTAATCAGGCGACAGCCAGGTTTGTGGAGAAGTCCTCGTCAGCCAATTACTCTTACCGCGTGTTTTCCAAATGTCGATGAAAAATCGGAGAACCCGGAGAAAAATCCACGCGACCAATGGGAGAAAACTCCTAATGTACGGGCGCTAGGGTTGGGATCCAACCCACGACCTGCATGTCACATCAATTATGCAATCTGACTCAAATATATATTGTGAATAATGACATTGGTCACTAAAGCCCACGTGTTAGCAATGTGAACTGTTTTAAAACTAAATAAAATGTAATTTTGCATATTCGTGCAACATCGTCTCACTCTCAGATATTTACAGATGATGGATGCACGTGACATCTTGTTAACATTATTAAGTAACATCTGTTCGAGCGTGGTGATCTCAGAACGACAATTCCCGCTTCATCTCTCATCTGTGGGCGTCTGCGTGGATTGTTTGTTTGGTTTAACGTCTTTCCTCTGCCCATGGGGTAACAGGCGGGTCATGCTCCTCCGGAGGGCACGCCGATGTCCACGAGTTAATAGAGTTAATAGGGTCTGAAGCTGTGCGAGGCCTTCCATCTGCAGTGGCGTGACCAAGTAATTGCAGGGTTGCACCTTTGCCTTCCAGTACCAACAACTTGCAGTTGCTGACAACCTATGGCTAGGTGCCGAAGGGGTTTTGAGAATGGGTATAATTTTTTTTTCAATTCATAATACATGGTAACAAAAATACGTCACAATAGTGAACCTACCCCTAAGATGCTCCAGAAAATGAGACACGTCTAGAATGTATGCTTGGTGTCAGTAGGCTCATGCCAGTCTGGTTACACACACACGCGCGCACGCACACACACACACCTACCTGAATTTAATAAGACGCAGGCCTCTAGCTCTTGCTTTAAAAAATACAGCGCAAAAAAGTGTGTCATTTCAGGTTTCAGTTTTATTTATTTGGTATAGCCCTGTGAGCCATTCGGCTCTTGAATGGGGTGCAACTGCACCAAACCAAAAACAAAAAACATGAACAAGAAAACATCTTAAAGTGACTATGCGCAAACAGAAAAATCCAGGAAAAAACAGCAAAATCTTCCAGAAATAGCATAATCCACACAATATGGTAACGCCCATGAGCAGTTAGCCGGGCAGGTTCATGTTGATGTGCTTGTTGCACAACTGGTCCAGCGCCAGCTGTAGCGAACCAATGATCTCCGCCGACTCACCGGTGATTAAGCAGACCAACAAAAGGCCCTCTCCGTACAAAGTGTGGCTTTTCACCAAATTCGATATTGCCCAGTTTCAGGGTCTTTAATGTGGACGATGGACACGTGGTGAATAATCCTCGGAAACAGCGTGAAACGGAATGCCATCCGGTGGCTGGGCAAGAGATGTAGAGATGGAGATACAGAAATAGTTGCATAATTAAGCATGCAGTTCCCTGTTAAAAATTGTTTTGTTCTTCTATCAGAAGGGAGTTAAGACAAGCCCTATTCAACCTGCGACTACACTGCAATAGCACAACTGGGATATACTTTATCCAGCTATGCTGTCCGATCGAGACTGGTCCATCCAGCCATCTACAGACCATGGATGATGATGATGATGATTATTATTCATTTCTACTTAAGTACTTGTGAGAATTCCACCATCCAACATCTGACGGGAATGCTTACAACACTTGGGGAGCAGAAGAAGATCTTGAAACATCCAAGTCTCGCCCCTCTGCAGCACTCTCCAGTCTGAAATCAAGACGCCAAATCTGGAAGGCGCGGCTCGACTGTTGTGTCGGGCGAACAGGACCCCCGCGCCACCCAGCGGTGAGAGACATGGGGGCTGGGGGGGGGCTGGGGGGGACTGGGGGGGGGGAGAGCAGCCCTGGATTCTCTCTGTAGCCCTGACGACAGTGGGGACCGCTCTCAACAGCGTCTCAACAACAACAAGAACAGCACGTGGAGGAAGACGGTCTGTGTGATATTGCCTCTAGATATTTACGATTTATAGAAGAACTAGTGGATTCTACTCAGCTACCCTATTACAACACTCATACTCTGGTGGAACTAGTGGACTCCCACTCAGCTACCACTATGGATGCTATGGAATGGCTTACCAAATAAGAACATTAAATTGTAGTTCAGCTGCTCTTTTAAACGCCATACATGAATTGCCTTAATACCAGTTGTAATAATACGTTAATTCGAGTAATACTATCTGTAGAAAGAAATTACACTTTCTTAAACTATTTTCATTTGACTAGGTAAAGCCCACTGAGCTATATTGCTCGATTATAAGAAGCGACCTGGCCACAAATGATATCTCAACGAAGTGGCTCATCGTGTGGAACTGTATAGCAGCCAAATAGTCTAAACGCGTGTTGATTCTAAATGTGGAGGGGAAAAACCGGAGGAACTTTTCGGAAAACCCAGGCCACCACGGGGAGAAAGAAACGCAAACTCCAAATTTATAGAAGCGTCAGGGTCGGCACCAAACCCACGACCTCCTGTATACCAGGCGAGGTAGTTAACATCTCCCCACCGTGGCGCCTTAGTGGAAATTCATCACGTGTCTGCTCGTGTGCTGCACCCACTGTTACAGATGGAAAGATTCGAGCCGGAGGTTTTTGAAAACGAAAAAAAAATAAACTTGCGGAGAAATGTTGCCGCTGCCTCGCCGTTTGTGCACGAGGCTTGACCCCTCGACTGTCGGGAGAGTATCGGAGAGCTACTTTATAGCCTGTGCATATTTACAAGTGCTCTTGCAACACCCAAAATAAACAAGTGTGTGGAGAGCCAGGGCACCTTGTTTATGGACGAGGCCGCTCTACGGCCCTGGGGTATTCCATGTACGGTATCGTTACTTGGTGTTCGGTTTTTTTGTTTTTACAGTTTTGTTCATTCCAGCTGCCTAGGATGTTCGTAGCATTAGCCCATGCCCAGTGCAGATATTTACACGTGGCACCAGTTACTCAATTTATTATCACCAAGTCCCATTGTGTATTTAGTGCAGTCTACAACTCTTATTAGCCACCCGATGCCTCCGACACTGTCTCTACGCATGTCCTATGACAAAGGGGCATTGTCCAAAACGTCACCTAATATTTAAGGCAGTGTTATTGACGGATATGTTTTGTTTGTTATTTGAGGCTGAGTGGACTTCAGGGAGTCCCAGGACCAGGTTTGGACATCACCCACCTTTAATGTTCGTCGTGGCCGCGAACCCCTCCGGTTAGCGGATTCGTAGTGCCAGTGCGTTGACTACGACATTACCACTTCTCATAGACAAAGACAGAGATCCTGCGTATAGCCTTTAACATACTGGAAGGGCAAGTGCTGTTATCGAGCATCGATGAATGCCAGCACATCACACCACGGCCAGCCGCCTTTGTCTCCCCGGTGAAGATGTTTGCAAACCGCGCCAGGTACTCATTTGAGGCTGAGTCGACCTAGGGGAGGCCCGGTTCAGTTTATCGTCACCGGGTGTCGACGGTGAGTGGGAATCGAACTCAGGTCACCGGGTTCGTGGCGCGGCGTGCCCACCGCTGTACACCACCGCTGCCCACGAAATACAAAGACAAAGGAAGAAACGCGCACATGCACAAGCGCGGAGTTGCCCACTCATGGCCAATCAATACTCAACTAATCCAAATCTTCTACCGAGGACCCTGGGCCGCACCGACTCCTCCGATCGATACGGGGAGTAACAAAGGGCTGTTATCACTGGCTTGACCCAGACACTGCATCTCCCGCAGATTCAATCAGAGTTATGAAAGGCTTTGTGTGAAATGGAAATTCAATAATTTCGTTTGCTCGGGGTCAACACGAGGAGTCGCGATTTCAGGTGACAGGCCCCCCGACCCCCGCCGCCCCCCTCATTGGCAGTCGTAAGATGCGCCCCGCGCATCGGAGAGATTCGCCGCCTTCATTAGTTGCGACGAAAGGGCCACACGCGGTTTACAGGAAATCAAACTCCGTTCATACTCGGCCACTTTATGGGTTTTGTTGAAAACGACGAACGGGGAACACGACCCCCCTCCGCTCGTTTGGCACTGTGGGCCTCGCCGCCGGTGCGTGGCACGGTCCTTCAGTCAATCCACTGCTGGATGATTCTATTCCCATGATGTGTGCGTCATGCAAAGTTTTTCTGTTTTATTTATGTATTTAACCATCCTTCGCCAGGCCGGTGAGTGCGTTGACACAGGCGCACGCGTGAGCCCGGATTGTTTGGCGATGCAGGCGCTGCTTTGGAAGTGATACAGAGAGACAATTAACATAATACAAACAATTAACATGAGAACAACAACACACAACTCTAAATACGCGTAAATTGCGCTGCGTGGCCTTAAATATGTAAATATATATGGTCCGCAAATATATCTTTCTTTACAGCATACTCTTACACACAGGAACACTGACAAACTCATAAAGGCACACTCTTACACATGCACGCAAAGACAAAGAACCCCCGTATAGACATAACAGACTGCTGGGGCAAGTGCTGCTCGCGAGTAGCACCTCTAAAGGTTGGCACGGCACACAGGGCAATGGGTGACAAGCACCAAGCCCGGCCACCATTGTCTCCCCGGGGGCGATGTTTTCACACCGTACCCGGTACTCAATTATGGCTGAGTGGGCCTAGGGGAGGCCCAGAACCAGCTCAGATATTCGCCACTGATATTGGTCGTCCACCTGTTTCGTTCCTTAAATAGAGGCGTAGATGTGGTGACCACGCTTCTGCGCTCTTGCGCAAAGTGGTGGTGGGGGGATTACTGAGTCAGCGCACATGATGCGCATTATGCGAGCCCTTTGATTTTGTCCTTCCTATCAATTGCGTGTATCCCTATTGAAGTATGGTGGCCTATATAGGCATGCACTTAAACAATGTATTATTTGATTGCCATTCGCTTCGCGATGATGTTTACTTAAGCTCAATATCCGCTGCACAACATCGTCAAACCTCGTTTGAACGCGCGATGGCAATGCACGTGCAGCGAACGAAATTGTAAAACGCTCGCTCACCGCAAGCAAAGTTGCAGCCACATTTGACTTCCAGGGAGTAGAACAAAGCCCCACCCCCACCCCATTGGTGTAGAGGGGCCTCCGGGGTGATTGCTTCGGGAGGCAAAGCCTTCGAAGGGATGCGAAGAAATGTTCGAACGGGTAAAAGTTCGAGAGAAAGAGTGCTCGAGAAGGATCAGTGGGGTGAGAACACAATGAGAGGCGGAGGAACGTTCCAGGGAAGGGACGAGCTTGAAGAGCGGGTGGAAGCCGCGGGGGGGGGGCTAGGGTCGTTGCTGTGCATCAACAATGAAAAAGAGGCCCCCAGTCGACAGCTGCGGTGTCGTGGCACGCGGACGCCGATCGCGCGACGTCGCCACGACACGAAGTTGCACAGCAGGTCTGGGGGGCTGCCCCGAGATTCCTGTGAGCCCCCCCCCCCCCGGGGAAATCGAGACCAGGGAGCGTGAATATTCTTAGTCATGAGCGACAAAACCCCGTGGGGGCTCTCCTTGTGGGTGGTGTCGGGGGGGGGGGGCATCGCGAATTGCACCCCCGCGATCGCACCGTCCCTCCTCTTTGTACGGCAGCGGTGCGAATGCCTTGCTCCAAGAAGGAGGTGCGTGTGTGTCTGTGTGTGTGACCTCCTGGGGAGCGGTAGTGTAGCGGTTAGCGCGCTGCGCTATCAACCTAGCGACCCGGGTTCGATTCCCGCTCACGACCAACACCAGTGACGATTATCTGAACCGGTCCTGGGTCTCCCCTAGGTCGACTCAGCCTCAAATGAGTACCTGGTGTGGTGTGTAAACATCGCCACTGGGGAGACAAAGGCGGTCGGGCGTGGTGCTGGCCACCCACCCCCTGGTGTACCGTTGCGGCCTTAATAGGTGCTCGCTAACAGCACTTGCCCCTACAGTCTGTTTCAGGCTATATGGGGGATCTTTATCTTTGTGACCTCCTGCCAGCGGGCGTTCGACACTTCACGTAGCCTCAAGGTGCACATGGCCTGGCACAAGCGTCGTGGTGACGTCACCGCCACTGAGTGGCGAATGGCGGTTGTTGTTGTTGTTGTGTGCATGTGTGTGTGCATGTGTGTGTGCATGTGTGTGTGCATGTGTGTGTGCATGTGTGTGTGCATGTGTGTGTGCATGTGTGTGTGCATGTGTGTGTGCATGTGTGTGTGTGGATGAGAGCGAATATGATCATGGAGGTCTCAAACAGCATAAAAAAAGCGGAGCAGTGAGAGTCTGGAGAGCGGAGACCTGGGGTGGTGGGGGGGGGTCATGGGGAAAGGGGGCCCAAGAATGTCCCAGGGCAGCTCAGCCACCCCAAGTGCCCCCACCCACCCCCACCCACCCCCTCCTACCCCATGGCACCAGCTTTGATTATAAACAAATCAATACGAGTGCTGACGGCAGCGTTAACAATAGCCAGGCTGGCCTAGACGGCACTCAGCAACGTACATGGAATGTACACAATTACAACCAATACTCTCCAATGTGATGCCGATACTTGCCCTATATTGGTATTGCATCCGTTTATATTCCTTCAGTGGGGGGTGGGTCGCGGTGTGAGACGGGGTTCAGTGGCACGGTGAACTTCTGCACTCTGAGACCGACCACCTGAGTTCGATTCCCAGCCGCAAGCGGTGGTGGCTATGCACGTAATCCAGCATTGCCAAATACTTATTTCCCTCATTAAAATGCAAATCAATTTATAACATTTTTGCCATGCGTTTTTCTGGATTTTGTTGTTGTTATTCTGTCTCTCACTGTTCAAATGAACCTACCATTAAAATTATTGACTGATCATTTCTTTGTCAGTGGGCAAACGTACAAACTCAGCAGGGGATCAAATACTTTTTTCCATCACTGTATCTCAGCTTCACGTTTACATTCAATTGAACGTGATAGAAAGGAGTAAGAGAAAAACAAAGTTCTATTTACTTTCAAGCAAGTGACCTCTTTCACTGAAGTGAAATCAGGATCTTGCCAGTGACATTTAAACGCGAAGCTTTGTCCAACGCACAACGCTACGCTCCATAGCCTAGGAAATGCCCTTTGACATCTTGCCCACGACAACAACAACAATAACAAAAATGATTATCCATAATTTTCATTTCGTTCACCGACGGCAGCAACTTTTGGGGCCGTACATAAATGACGTCACGCGATTTTAGATGATTTTTGACCCCCCCCCTCGTCACACGGCGTCACAAAAAGTCAGACCCCCCCTCAAATATGACGTCACAAAGCTCTGCCCCCCCCCCCCAAAATAAAGCATGCTTCAAATCGCTTTACACTATTGTCATTGTAGTGCGTATTTAATGTGACGCTGCACTCTGATGTTGTAGGAGAAAACATTTATTAAAAAGTCTATTTAATTAAGTAGAACGTGTTGTCTATATTTATTTAAAGTTGCGCATTTTGATGGGACGTCACATTTCTCAACCCCCCCCCCTCGTCACACATCGTCACAAATGTCTGACCTCCCCCCCCCCGGTGCGTGACGTCATTTATGGACGGCCCCTTTGGCAAATCAAAGATGGCCTGTGTATCCCGCCACGTGTCCGGCGGCTCGGCGATTATAAAAAAATGTGTTGCCGCGTTCACGATCGTTAACGTCGACTGCTTCCGGGATGTCACTCCAACATCGCCACCGCCTAACCGCGTCTGTGCAGGACGCATTTACCGTGAAGGCACACGTTTCAAAGGTTGCTCAAAGAGTAACAGGCGTTATTGTTGTCAGGTTTACGCGAAGAGGTTGCACGCAATGTCATAATTTGAAGGTTAATGTATTCATTCACTCATCGGGGCAACATTGTTTCTGTTTTTGTACATTGCCGTATTAATTATCCACCACACATTGTCTCACCCTGAGGTCATCCACACGCGGAAGTGAGGAGGGTAGAGAGACTGACTAGCAGGTGATGGAGAGTAAAAATCACTTGATTTTAGCACCCAAGGAAAGTTAAAAGGCAAACATCTCTTTCCTTCACATCGAAGTGACCTTGAAGAAGATCTGACTGAACTCAAAGGGTGATTCATTAGCAATCTCTTGAGCGAAAGCGTCCCATGGAAATATATATTGTGTATATCGTGGATATCTAGCCAGGTGGGACTGTGGTCAGATCATCCATCTCACAATCTGAAAGTTTCCAGTTAAAATCCTGGTTGGGGGTTTGACTCTGATCTTAATGTTAATCATAATGTGTAAAATAAAACATAAGTGGAACTCCACTATTGATCTCCACACGTAAATTCAAAATATGTTATAGTTCGCGTGGTTATCGACTTTCTACGCCAATATAATCAAGCATCATTTGTTCAATCAAAAATCGATTAAACCAAATTCGAGCTTCTGGGTCTCATCAGCAGGGTCAGACTTGTTAAACAATTGCTGCTGGCTTGCCAGACATTATTGACAAGAGCACTTCATTTTAAATATGGGAGCCCATTTAACTCGAAAGAGCAATACCGTACACAATCTCTATAATGCCTCATTAACTCACGAGATGGAGAACCGTGGCTTGTTAGAGGGTGAAGGTTAAAGGAAGGGTTATCCAACTGGTACTTCAGTATATCTGAGGTTTTTTCAAATCCCATGCCCACTGATAGCCACAGGAATCACAGACGCCTTACACGGAACCTTCAAAATTGTAATTTTAATTTGCACTTCATAATGTAATAGCAAGAGCTCCATAAATACGCTGGAAATTATAGAAAGCTCAAGACACATGAAGGGATTGCTTTCCCATTCACCCAATGACGTCTGTCGTGCGCATATAGCTCTTCGGGTTGAGATCTCAAATTACGTGTGCGTCTTTCGAACGCAACGGGTGTTTTGCATCCCGACAGCCTCTGTCCACAGCTGTCAGGCTCAAAAGATAAACTTTGTTCGGAAATTAAAATCATTTTGATCCCAGTCACGCTCGTAATTGAATGCCCCAAAGTTCCCGACGCTGGCAATACTAAATTAAGAACTCATTCCACGCGTGTTTATGTCGAATGCATTATTTAACTTGTTATTATCGTGGAACTATTAGCACAAGCATATGTGTCACTTGCATATAAACAAGTCATTAATTGTCCGCATTGTTTTCATGAACAAACGACAGCCGGCAGAGGTGGTGTGCAGTTGTTGCCACAGCGGACTATAAATCCCGGCAAGCCAAAGTTTGGGTCCTGGTCATGGCTAACATCAGTGGCGAGTGATATCTGAAATTATCACGGGGCCCTGCGTTTCACCAAACCCACAATGACCGGCATGGTGAAGTATGGTAAAAATAAAACAACACTATGACCACCACGGTGTGATGTGGCCTTCCCCCAGCAGGCCATTGTCAATGGGAAGTCAATGATTATTTTAGCTATAGAAAATTAATGGTGTATCATTTGCTCACTGTCCTAATATGCCACGTTACGTATCATTTACACAGTAAACGGCTTTCAGATAACACACGAAGCACACTTCGGTCATCGCAAGTAACGCACACTGCGAGTGTCCTCAACAAAGCCACACTGAATCAATGCTCCACGTGTTCACTGTGTTGCTGCTTTCAGCAGCAGCAGCATCAGCATCATCACGACGCATGTAGAATGATCGCCCAACGGTGTCTACTGCATGTGTCGTCACGTGTTCCCTTCTTCCGTGCTCGTCGTGTCGCCTGGATTACTTTTCGTATTTCCTTTTTCTCTTTAGGGCCAAAGTTAATCAACACCGCCTACGCCCGAGCCTCCCTCCATTTTAATTAAAAAAATTTTAATTAATCCAGGGCTTGGCCACTGGCTCAGATATCCACTGGATTGTGAACCCCCCCCCCCCCTATACACCCCCAGGTGGCGTTCACAGCATAGGTCACGTGAACATGAGCGCACCTCCTTGCCGCTCAACCTCAGGTGGTCACTCATCTTCAAAGATCCCCACGTTGTTTCTGCTGGTGACATTTTGTTTGTTGTTGTTGTTTTTAAATCGCAAATGTTAAAGGCACTGTTCGCCTTCTGGCGTTCTCTGGTCTGACACTGGTGAGACTAGGCCCTAAAGAAAGTCGTCTCTGGTGTAGACCAATCAGATTCAAGGACAATGTGTGTATTATAATTATCGAAGCATGTTTTTGTTTGCATGTTCACCACAAGTACGTGTGGTTAATGCAGGCATGATTCCTTGAAAAGGGTTTTTATTTGGTATTTGAACATCTTAACACAACTGTTTTATTGCCAGAAAGGGTAAAACCTATTCCTACTTTTTCATACTTTGATACTTGCAAAAAAAACGTCCATTGTGTAAAGGCACAGCCCTGAAATGTACTTGCTCACAACCACTGCTGGCGAAACGGCCTCCACCAGAGGGAGCCCCTTTATAATGTGCACGGAGGTCCCCGCTTTTACGACAGACACCCGGTCGTAAATAGGATCATCATAAATCGGAAACTATTTTTCCATAGATAGTAGAACCAGTAAAAACATCACTTGCCATTCTCTTTTTCCTTTTATCAGCCATATTTAACTGGGGTTAAATCCACAAAAACACTTCAGAATGACAAAAGCTCCATGCCAAGTCACATCGGAAACCAGAGCGAATCGTTCAAATGTGTTCAAAGTCGTGTCTGAAGGTACGTCATAAAATCACGTTTCGTGAATAAACCCACGGTGTCATCTAAACGTCGTAAATGTGGATCGCCGTAAATCGGAGACCGCCTGTAGTTTTGCCTGCACTCTTCCACGCTGGTCAGATGTCTTGGAGGAGGTGTGAGTACCCTCACATTGCCCAACCACGCGTGACCTACCGATCGTCTAACTGTGGTGGGACCCACCTACAACTGCTGGGTGGGCAGTGGCGTTTTGGGATTTCAGAAACCTTGAACCGCTGTTTCAACTGTCGCGCCTGGAGATCGAATCGGCGACAACCGCGGATGCATATGCCATTTTGCGACGCTGGATTTATTTTCTCAGAACTTGGATAGCTCTCGGCTCGACCGACTCGGTGTCCTACTTCATAAGTTCTGTGGACAAATCCATCATGATGAAAGTATTATTCCACGTAGATCAATGTTATAGCGTGCACGGTTCGTGAATCAAAGTCGGTAGCCATACTCACACATAGCGATGTATTTCATGGCGGGATACCATACGGAACAGCGGACGTTATTTATTCACGAAATACGAACAGCCACAAAATCGAAAGCCTCACCGATAGCGGTACAAATGTCTCAGCGATATTTTCTACAATCCTGTTGAAAGGCCCTACTGCCCCTGACAATTCCTGCAAATAACACAACGCTTGATTTACAACTTCATTACGGGTGACACATTTTCGGTATTTCACGGAGTGCTTTCATTGCCTGCCAATAAAAATCGCCATCAATTACGTGTCCTGATGCTGCCATGGTGTAGTGGTCAGCACACTGGACTTGCAATCCAGAGGTCACCGATTTAATCTTCCCAGCGTGGCAGCTGAAGCGATCGGCAAGTTTACAAAAAAAAAAACCCTTCACCGCCTTTATCCACCCGGCAGCATAAACGCGAACAACCGCGGTAGTCGGTCAATCGTCAGGTCGCGTGCGGAAGTGTGAGATGTGGGCACTCCAACTTCTTCCGAGTCATCTGGCCAGCGTAGAAGAGCCGTCCGTCACACCCGCTAGAGTCACCCTCTAAAGCAGTGGCTGTTAGCCTGGGGTGCACGCACCACCTGGGGGTGAGAGATGCCCTTTCTCGGGGATGCGAGACATGTGGCCACATTTTTGTAAAAGGTAAATAATCGAAAGACAAATTAAGCACGGGCACATACGTACAACTACTTTGTTTCATCAAGCCTATGTGTTTATCAGCATTATACATTTTTTTTTACAATTGAGATCCAAAGGGGTGCAAGGCTGCAGTAAAGGTTAAGAACCACTGCACACTAGACTCTAGTGTGCTTGTTTGCTAAACATCATCACGAGGGGAATGTTGCGATTCAATTCCGTGCGGTAATGGCAATTAACCAGAAACGCATTCTCTTCACGTGCTGCCTATTTTAGGTGCACGCACATGAAGCACATTGGCTGTGAGATTTTTTTTTTAATGTTGAAGATGCACGTGGAGCTGAACGGAGCAAGAGATTGGCATGGTGACTGCGAGTTTTTTTTTTGTATACATAAAACAAAGATTTGTGCGTCACGGAGGAGCATCACGGAGCTAAGTAGCAACGCTTCATCTGAATGAAGTCACGTGTTTTTGTTTTTTAAACGCAACCCTATCTCGCCCTCCAGTTGAATCCTCAACCCCTTTCTCTGCTCTGCGCTGCGATCGGCTTCCGGTTGCCCAACGAACACCATTGCAAGGCCGCACTCATTGCAACACACAAAGTACTCGCCACAAATGAACCGCAACGCTTCGCTGATCTCGTCAAGGAGCATAAATCATCACGCGAATTTCGGTCATTCTCGGATATTGGATATTGGCTCGCCATCGCGCGCTTTCAGATGCGCTTCTGCGGCCGTCTGGAACGCTCTTACTTCCGATATTAGGCAACCACTGGGGCTGTGCACTATTAAATAATCTAGATTGAAAACTCATTTTTTTACGAACTGTTTTTTGTTTTTAGTTTATTGTCCTTCTCTCGCCACCCATTAGAATGTGGCTACGTACGGTGCGACAGAAGTTCAACATTCAGCACATTCTCTGTGCTTGCTTAATACCCAGAAATGGGCAAAACAAATTGTAGCAAACGTAATCGCACTTAGGTGAGCACCCTCTCGTAGTTCACTCCGTCCTTGAATTTAAAACAATCGATAAAGAACAGGGCCGGCAAGCACTTATGCGACTGTAACATTCGGCCCGCTGGAGTGTCAGCCTAAATAAAGGCATTAAAACCAGCCTCATACCATCAAGGGATGCAGGCCTCTCTACGCCATCCTGGCCATCGAGGTATTGCGACCAAATTTCACCATGCTGGTCAGTGCGGGTTGGGAAGTGGGTGTGGGAGGATGCGGTCTAGGTTCAGATATAATTATCGTGTTGACCAAGGCCAAGAATCAAACTTAGGCCTCTTGGTTTCTAGCTCAGAGCACAAACCACTGGACCACTGCCCACCTACGAACGTAACGTGCACTTATACAGATGTAACATGCAGCCTTCAGATGCGTTGACCTGATATGCTGAATATTCACTAACACTTAACACATGGATTGTCTATGATATATGCATGTCTACTCCTGCGGTGCAGTGGTGGCGATGTTGCTGGCGCACTGCATTACAAACCTGGCAACTTGAGTTTGATTCCGGGCGAACACCACCGTGGTGTATCCGTGACTATTGGTTCAACGTATATCCGCAGGATAATACCAGAACTTGTGTGCTCAAGCAAAAATACGTAGTGCGGTAACTCACATCCTACATTAGCCCCCCCCCCCCACCATTCAAAATGTCAATACCGCTCTTTCCACTTGGTGAACACGGACCCTGCCCGTGTATTGGCTGTTCAGAAAACATTTCCTCTTTAAAACCCTGCGTGGGAGCTGCCGCTTCAGCGCACGTTGGTCGCTGTCTTCCTGCAGGTTTCGCGGTTTGCCCCGCGGAGCTGTCCAATCCACTCAGCGCCGTCGCAGCTTTTCACTCGCCGGAGCGCAACGCCCTTCCATCCCACGCGAGCCGACAGCCACTGTCGCTGAGGCCGCTTAAGAGTCGGCATGTTTGCCCCGTGCGCGATCGCCAGTGGTGTGTCTGTGTGTGGTGGTGGTGGTGGGGGGAGCGGTAGTGTAGCGGTAGTGTAGCGGTAGTGTAGCGGTAGTGTAGCGGTAGTGTAGCGGTAGTGTAGCGGTAGTGTAGCGGTAGTGTAGCGGTTAGCGCGCTGCGCTTTGAGTCTGGCGACCCGGGTTCGGTTCCCGCTCAGGGCCAACACCAGTGACAAATATCTGAACCGGTCCTGGGCCTCCCCTAGGTCGACTCAGCCTCAAAACGAGTACCTGGTGCGATGTGTAAACATCGGAACTAGGGAGAGAAAGGCGGCCGGGTGTGGTGTTGGCCACCCACCCCCGGCTTTCACAGGTGCTAGCTAACAGCATTTGACCCAAGTCTGTCAAGGCGAGACGGGGGAGCTTTGCTTTGCCCTTTTTGCCGTTCCATCCCCGTGGTCTGCGAAGCTCCAGTGGCCCTCTTATCCGCACGGGATGTTGAAGATGGGAAATGGGGAGCAGACCAGCCCTGGTGGATGTGACCTTTTCGTTAAGTGAGGGCCATACCAGAGCGCATGTCCGTCACCGCACGGTCAACGCTGAACAAACTTTAAACAACCGCTGAATGTTAAACAGAACGAGCGGCGATGCGATCTGACGTGTGTCTGTCGTGCTGTACTGCACGAGCTCTCGAAGTTTCGTCAAAACTGGTGAACTTTGAAGACAAAAAAAAAACCCGCCACTGCTATTAAAGATAGGACCGACAAAATTTGACCGAACTAAAAAAAAACTCAACACACTCATCAATAACACTGTGGCCTTAAAAGAAAATAAACCAACATAGAGGCGACGATTTACGCAATGGTCCTTCTTCAAATCACGTAATAAATGATTGTGCAAGCTGAAGAAAGACCATTGCCCGAAACGTTGCTCATTATATAATGTTCCCTTCAAGGCGACGTTGTTGTTGCCGAATGTGTTGATATTTTTTTCTCTGTTTGTTATGGATGAGGTGCGCAACTGTCAAAACAACATCGCTAATAATAAAAAGTTGTTTGACTTCTTCACTCTCATAGTTTGGAAGCGGGGCTCAGCCTGCAGCGGGGGGAGGGAGGGGGAGCCCACAACACTCCAAATGCGACAGGGATAAAGTCGACAGCTCCTTTCTCCAGCCATCTGTGCTGTCGACTCCCTGCTATGAATGATAAATAAATATACATAAAATTTTCACTAGGTATGGCCCACTGATATGTATAGGTCTTATTTTCAGAAGCGACATGGCCACAAATGATGAGCTCAATGAAGTGGATTATCACGTGGAAGTTTATCGCAGCCAAATACTCTGAACGCGCGTTTCTAAATGTGGAGGGAAAACCCGGGGGACTCGGAGAAAAATCCACACTACCACGGGGTGAACGTGCAAACTCTAAATATACAGCAGGCGTCAGGGTCAGGTTCGAACCCACGACCATCCTGTATACCAGGCGAGGTAGTTAACATCTCGCCACCGCAGCGCCCCTAAAAGATGGAGTACGGTCACGCACATTCTACATTCGTCTCAGTATCCGTTGGTCTCAGTGGCGAGATGTTATCTCACTCGCCTGGTGCACAGAAGATCGTGGATTCAATCCCGGACCCTGCCGATGCCTGTTGTATCTTCGGAGTTTGCGTGTTCTCTCTCCCCGTGGTGGTCACATGGCATTATTATTCGGGTCCTCCGGTTTTGCCTTCCACATTTAGCAACATGCGCTTAGATTATTTGATTACGACTATACATTCCCGCATGTGATGATATAAGCCACGTCGTTGACCAGGTAGTCTCTGAAAAAGAGCTCATAGCTTAGTGAGCTCTCACTGGTAAATACAAGTTTTTTTTACTCCAGACTCAAGGCCTTCCCTTGCCTTTGACTGCATCTCTATAGAAATCAAATTTACAGTTTCTGTTAAAATTTTGAGATTCAGTCACATTTAAGTGGATGGTTCAAGTCAGTCCCAGGATTATTCTCACAGAAACGACTTTTAATTTATATATTATGGAATTTCAACTGTTTCTTAATATTACCTCGTCTTCAGCACATCTCCCAGCTACCATGTTCACGCTCACAGCCACCACACTCACAGCCACCGGTCACCAAAAAAAAAAACAGCCACCAGTGACAATCACAGCCACAACGTATCATGTCACAGCACTTGCACACAAGTATTCAAATGCGCAATGCAGCACAGAAGCGTCTCTATGCTTAGATCATGTCAGCACGCGCCTCCCGATGAACCTTCACCACCCAAGTGCGCCTTCAGAGGGCCAAGCTGATGGAAATGAATACGGTGTGGTCATGGGCTGAGTTTGGACACCTTCATTAATTTATATTCAGTAGTGTACAATTAAGACAACATGAATACGTTAATTATATGCACCCGCGATTCATAATGTGAGGGACAAATGGAACCCTTGCACCCCCCCCCCGCCCCCCCCCCCGCCCAATATGAAAGTAAAATTCCGCCGATGGATATGGGCCATGTGACAATGTCAAAAGAAGCCCTCGACTGTATAGACGCTGGGTTCGAATCCAGGTCTTTCCCGCCTGCTGTGAATGAGGTTCAAACTCGGGTGGGGAGGGGGGAGATGCAATGAGTAAATAAGTCTGAGACAAACGAAGAGGAAAACAAAACTGACCACCCTTCTCCATGACATCTGCAGTCGTGCGGCAATCTGCAGTGATCTGCTCGTGATTATTTGAAAGAGCTGAAAGCCCAACCCGGCAGGCTGACCACCGGCAGTGGTTGACTTATCCGCGGCTTGCCATGGGTCACTGCTCGTGTGTGTGTAGCTGTAGCGTAGTGGTTAGCGTGTTGCGCTACGAATCCGGCGACCCGAGTTCGATTCCTGCTCACGGCAAACACCGGTGACAAATATCTGAACTGGTCCTGGGCCTCCTCTAGGTGGATTCGGCTTCAAATGAGTACCTGGTGCGGTGTGTAAACATCGTCACTGGGGAGACAAAGGCGGCCGGGCGTGGTGTTGGCCACCCACCTCGTGTGCCGTGCCGGCCATTGTAGGTGCTCGCTAAAAGCACTTGCCCCACCAGTCTGTTAAGGGTATACGGGGGGGATCTATGTTTTTGTGTAAGTTGAACTTCTTTCGCATCGTACGTAGCCGACCGTGCTATTCGGAAATGCAAAGCTGCGGTCATCAAAGTAATTGCGTGAAAAAAAAGTCACGCATGGAAATAGAAAATTCGAAAGCCAGAGATTATGGCAACAACCCTTTGCTCAAGCGAGCATTGCCAATCGCTCATCTCTGCTGATGGCTCTGAGTCAATGAAAGGGGACATTACACATTCCTATCGCAGGGGACATTGGCACAAACGGACAAGAATGGCGCTCTTGACCCTGGCGAGATGACGGGCCGCTCGGCTCCGTGGCCACACTTTGAACTCACAACCTTCTGAACGCATCTCGTGCATTTTGTACGTTTACGAGGTCAATGAATACGCTTTACTTTACGTCAGAAGGAACTGCTGTTGAAAGTTGAACATTACATTTTATTTCAAACATATTGACGTGATAACTGATTGACTCTCAAAAGGCACGATTGACGATGAACGTGCACTGCGCAGAATTAGTATCACACAATGTTGGGGAGTTGTGTTGATAATCTCATCGGCAAAACACGCATGGCTCAGGTTACTGGGTTCACAGCGCGGTGCGCTAACCACTTCGCCACCTCATCACCTGTATCTACATGAATCTGCACCTGCCCACGTTATTACTCACTTGGCTCAATCCCATCATCGATTCTCCCCGGAGGGCGGGGGGGGAGTTAAAATAGATACCACTTTGCGCGCGATCACTCAGTCGAAAAAAATACCAGCGATAATCACCCGTACAAAAAAAGTCAGGGTGATCGATTTATAGATATCCCACTGATTTCTAATGACGCTCTAACTTTCCTCTCAACAGGTGAGTAAATACTCTCTAAGTGATGGTTCGGTGTCTTACAGAGGATAGAGAGAGATTTAAAAATCCAAGTGTACATTTATTGTGCTAACGGGGGATCGATAGGTAGATACATTGATCACCCCGTACCGTTATCCAGCAACGGGACAGCAATGTTTTCACCATCAGCCGAGGGTCATTGTAAATCGATTAGAACCGCCCCGTGCTCATTTGAACAAAGGCGCGATAACAAGCCGACCTTCGCCTGTAGTTTTGAAGCATCAGCCGTTGCAGCTGGCTACCGACAATGAGACCCAAAAAAATGTTCCGTGAAAAATGTTCAGCGGTAAAAAAAAAACCACCCAGAAAAGTTTAATCTGAGAGCAGAAGAGAGTAATTACTTCGTCTTTAAACAACACCGCGTCCTCATTGATTGGCTGAGTCGGCATTTCAGAGATAATTAAATGTGTTTCTGTACACTGCAGCTTTTTCCCTATCAAAGAATGTCTGCTGCGATTGCATTTATACCAGATCATAATGTCCAGGCAAGCAACCTTGTGAATAATGCAACTGTGGCATGTGTGCTGTTATTTTTAGTCTGCGGAGTCTTTCATCATTTTGGACGACGTGCCGAGACACGTGGTGCAGAACGATGAACATCAGCGACGTAAATGGGAACACGAGCTGAAGAATTGGCGCAAAGGAGCGTGGAGAGATACGTGCTCGGACTGGCATGTAGAGTCAGGAACGAGGAACACGTGGATGAGAAAGCACGCAGGTTAAAGACAATTTAAATGACTCTTTGGTTCTTTCGGTAAAGAGAAAATAATCAATTAAATAATTGCATACGACGTTTAGATTGCAACACAAGCAATTATCATCAGGCACAAATGAAAGAGAAAACAAACCTAGTAGACTTAGAAATATAATGCAATACAACACAGAGAGTCAGCTAGCATTACAGTTAGCACCCTACCTGGGTGATTACGTTCTTCAAAAGATTGCTAAATTTGAGAGACAAAACACAGACACGGAGATACATAAGCAGATAGAGATAACACAGAGACACAGAGAGACACACACACATAGGCACACAGAGAAACTTTTGAAATTGTTAAGAAAAGCGAGTGGGGTTTGGGCAAGGACACGAAACGGCTAGAAGGGATGATGGTCCGTGGTCAAGAATTACGAGAAACATGCGTTTAGATTGGTTTAACACGTAGGCTTAGATTATTTGGCTGCTATAAAAAAAAATTCCACGTGTTAAGCCACTTTGCTGAGCTATCATTTGTGGCGAGGTCACTTCTGAAAAAGAAGCTAATAGCTCAGTTGGCTTTAGTTGGTTAAATGAAAATAGTTTAGTTTTGTTTGTATTTTTTTAGCGATTATCTTACCTGTCCTATACTTTACACTCGTATCGTTTTTTTGTATTGCCTATTGTGTTGTTGTAACGCTCTCGCCCACCCCTCATGGACATCTGTGAAAAAGAGCTTGATAGGTCATCAGCTTTTTCCAGTTCGTTCGCTCGTTTTCTCAATCCGCTCGTCCTGGTGAGGTTTGCGGCGGCAACGTGTTGAGCAGCGGCGGTCCAGACCACCCTTTCCCTGGCGACAGACTCGACCTCTCCAGTATAAATACATAAACACGTGTTCTTATTCTGATCAAAAGTGAGCAGCAGTCACGGGATGGAACGCGTTTTAGTTGTCATACAGCTGTGGAATGATTATGGCTGATGATGATGTCTTGCTTTTGAGCATTAAGATAATGAGACCTGTACAATTTGGAAGTGGTTTACAATTGCCAATGAAAATGTTGTCTTTAAAGCATTTCGGCTGAAAGGCTGATTTTTTTGCCTCTTTATCAGCGAATATATTTTCATTTGTTGAAAAAGCAACGCATATTTATTTTCCCTCAAAACAAAGACTGGCTTTTATTATGCCTTGAACGTCAAAATGTCTTGTTTTACAATGTCCGAGTTGCCTACATATGTAGTAGGTTCAAAGAGACTTGGACGACATAGTCGGAGGCACTTATTTATCAACCGTTTCACTCTATATAGGCCAAGGTATACAACACTCGAAGGGGTATCGGCCCCTTCACCCATCTAACAGGGAGATCCCATGATCTCTCTCCCGGCTAGCCTACTCCCAGGTCCTCTACTACAGAGCTAGGGGAGGTTAGCTGACCCAGCTCTGGCCACGCTGGGATCACGGCACCCTGAGTCACCAGACCGGCTCTTACAAGAACATCGGCTCTGGGCGCTCGGGGCCACGCCACTGGCTTGCCCTGGTCGGTCCTTAGAAGGACGGCGATCCAGGGGAGTCCCAGGGCCTATCTAGCCAGTCTTCCTTCTTCACTGGTTTAAGCTAAACACTGAACCCCGAGCCCACCGGCTCACCGCCTTATATAGCAACTCCCCCCCCCCCCCGAGGGGTGGGGCCGTGGGGGATCACAGCGCCGTTTCAGCCCCCCAGGCTAAACGGTGCGGACGTGGATGTAAGCATCCTTCCCCGTGCGGGCATAACCACCCCTGGTGTGTTTGTTCGCCCTCCCGTAACACCTCTACACATATGATAAGCTCTGGTTATATCAGATATCGTGCATGAAAATGATGTACAAACAAGTGTGCGCGTGTGTGTGTCTGCACAACAGTTTCAGTGTTCTGTAATGCAATGGCATATTCGCGTTGTATCGAGTTCTCTCTGCAAATATGCGTGGTTAAAATTGCGTTTACCGTGTACATCGGCATCTTCTAATTGTGCATTCTATAAGATTGCTTCAGGTCTGGCTTGATCGTAATTTTGCAGTTTAGCACTCATACCATGTTTACGTTTAGTGTATTTGTGTATTTGTCAGACATTAAATGGCGATCGTTCTTACAAAATGGCATTGGTAGCATTAAAATAACGAAAGCAAAAATTGCCTCTAACCCAAATTTAGCATGAGAAACATTATAAAGATACAATGTAATTATTAAAATGTAATTCAGTAACGATATGCAATTCACTAATTGCTGTTTTTGTTTGTTATTGAAGCAATTAATCTTCCTTGTGGCAGGGTAGCCTTGTTAGTGACTGCTCATTATCTCATTAGCAGCAAAGTGGTGACGGAGTCAGTGTGCTTCGAGGTGGCAATTTCCTCTCTCGAGTTCCCTCCAGTGGAGGGACTTTATTTTGTGCACGGCTACACTTGTTAAACTAACTAAACTATGTTTTTTTTTATATACCAGGCAAGGCCCACTAAGTCGTGTAGCTTTATTTCATAAGCAACCCGGCTATCACAAATGATAGCTCAACGTAGTGAATTTTCGCGTGGAAATTCATAGCAGCCAAACACTTGATTCTAAATGTGGAGGGAAAAAATGCAAACTCCAAATATACAGCAGGCATCAGGGTCGGGATCGAACCCACGACCTCCTGTATATCAGGCAAGATAGTTAATATCTCGCCACCGTGGCACCCATATATTGCTCAGGACGGTGTTATAGCCACTGATGTCGTGATGGAGTTTATTAATTGTTGTTGTTGTTCCATCCTCCTGTACCGTTCCGCTTCAATGTGTACCGAAGCCTACTTTATTGAGGGCGATATTGGCACGTCACATAAACAGATTGATTGATTGCCTCGAGCAGCAGTGGCTTGAGCAAGCAATTGCAGCGCTTCACCTTTACCTTTGCACCAATTGAGCAATGCTCCCTCCTCCACACTCATCATATATTTTGAGGACATCAAGGCACGCTGGTTCTGTGCGACATCGTTAAGTGCACTTATAGCCTCTTTACCTCTCAGCAGCATCCGTTGACGTGTGAGATTTACAATGTTGACGTATCTTTGTTTGAACCCGCTGTGTTATCCGCACTATATTTTTAGGTCGGTTGATCGCGAAGCTGTGAACACATCCTGCCGGACAACATCGGTTCAGAAAAACCCATGGGCTGATGGACTAAACTGAGGTGTTCCTCGATTTTATTTTCACAAGATTTTCGGCGGCCGCAGCTCCCGCGAAGGGCTTCTTTATGCTTCGCGTCACCCCCACTGGTCTTTTCTTTTCAGGCCTTCTGAAAGGCTCTCATAATTTAGTTGACGGACAAATGGACAAAACGCAACGCCGCGCTTTTATAATTATGTAGAAGATATGGTGAGACAGAACCTTGCCCACTTCCCAGACAGGAGGCTTTATTAGCCACCTACTAATTGATCACGATGCCGCACAACTGCCATGAGAATGCAGGGGTGGGATTTGGAGATCGACAAAGGCTCACCTAACAGGAAGATGATGTGGCTTTTGTACATGTTTTAGAACGCAAATGTTGACAATACGTCACAAATATATATTGAACTTCTTTCGCACCGTACGTAGCCAACCTTGCTCATTGGAGGTGTGGTTTTAAAAGTGCATGGCTCCTGTGGCTTCCTAACATCGGAAGAGCATTCCAGATGGCGAATGGAGGCCTAGTGCAGGCCTGCTCAGTGCGAATTGCATTTGAATACTGTTCAATTGAATTGAATTTGAATAATGTATACATAAAAGTAAAAATCACAATAAGCAGGCCTGCACAAGGCCTCCATCACGTCACGTGGATGCAGTGCGTTCTTGGTTTACGACTCAACCAACGACAGCCACCAGCCGCCTACTGGCCATAATCAATATTGACTGCCCGTGTCGATACATTTGATAAGGTCGCGCTCATTACACACAAAGAACTCGCCACAAATGAACCACGATACCTCGCTGAGCTCATCAAGGAGCATAAACCATCACGCGAACTTCGGTCATCCTCGCAGCAGCAGCAGCAGCAGCTTTTGGCAAGGGTGGCACTCTCGGGTTTTTTACAATCGGGTTTAATTGTCCTTTTATATTAAACCTGATCATCGGAGATTGGGAGAAATCCGGTTTAATTGGTTCTAATTGCAGAACCGCACTTCTCAACGATGGGCTTCATCCATTCCAAGCTAAGGAACTCACTGGCGCCCACGATTGTGGAGGAGAAGCTCCTCGTGTTCATCAAGACCAACCTGCCCGCCGCATTCTACGACTACCCCGTGCCCTGCGGCCCCCCCGAGTACGATAATAGCACCGACGAGGAAGCAGCCTAAGCCTTGGATCAGAGTTTCGTATTCATTAAACCAGGTTTAAATTCCCCGAAATCGGGTTTAATTGTATTAAAGAAAAAACCCGATACCTGCCGCTGGAAAAATCGGGTTTTTTCCACCCATGGCTTTTGGCGAGCCATCAAACAAAGACGGCGGTCACCGCATCGGGCGCTTTCAGATAGGCTCCTGCGGCCGTCTGGAACGCTCTTCCGATATTAGGAAGCCAGGAAGCCACTGGGAGGCTATGCACTTTTAAATCATCCGGATTGAAAACGAATTTTTTTTAAACTGATTTTTGTGTTTAGTTTGTTGTCCTTCCACTCGCATCTCCGATGAGCATGGTTCGCTACGTACGGCGCTAACGAAATGAAACATACATGCATTGTTGAAACACTGTTGCTACAAAAGTAAATAATTGGGGGGAGGTGAGGTGGTTCTAATTGCTCTTGTGCCAAACATGAATCCGGCGACCTGAGTTTGATTCCTAGCTAAGGTTATTATGATCCGTAATAGAATTTCTTTAGTTAGATTACATGAATATAAATGTGTCGTTAAACTTGCCACTACCCGACCCAGCCAACTTGTGTCGGGTGGTGGCGGGTTTACCGACATTTCAATGTATGCGATCGAACCCCCTAAAAAACGATATTATGTATGATATTGGTCGCGAAGCCTACGTGTTAAACTGAAGGCTATTATGATTGGCGCTTAATATGAGAACCAATTCTGCCCCCTACCTCCACCCACCCATTTCACTTACCCGCACGAGCCATCACGGTGCAGTCCGGTCAATCAACCGTTTAGAATCACAGCTGTCAGTCATGGTCTTGCGTTAAAATCTTACATAGCGCAAATTATGTCCATGCTGAGTGTCTGCTGCTGCTGTGTCCTGTACAGCGCTTTAAGATCTTTAATGAAAAGCTCCAATATAAATATAATTATTATTATCTGATGCTTTATAATTGAGAAGTATATCGATGGACGAATGGTCAACGTTGGTTTGCAGAGGGGACACACTCCATCTTCTGTAGGGTCGGTTCTTCAGCAGAAACGCCAGAGGAGTTATTACGTGGAGATGCGGCTTCCTCACAACAAGACAGCTTGACTTGCCGCAGCTGCTTTACAACACAACAACAGTCAAGGCGAGTCACTTGAGAATTTATGTTCAGGCAATGACTATAATTTTGAAGCAAACGCGTGCAGGGAACCCCGTGAATGTCTCGAGATTGTTAGCAGAGATTTGGGATAAGTGGAATTTAACTATACGCTAAAAGCAGCACTTTCCAGCATGCAGTAGCTCACGTAACAACGGCTGATGTTAGACACCGTTGAAAAGATATATTTTTCATGTCCATTCCGCATAATTTGAACATGGTGCGATCAAAACAGTTTCGCAAGTGAAGGCTCCGAGCTCACGTAGCGTTAACTTAACAGGTTGTGATTTATTTGTTTGACCCGCGAAATATATTCTACAATCCGTGTGTTTTCTGTGCTGTCTCTTGGTGTAATTCCGAGTCATGCTTGGACCCACGGCTGTATCATCGTCGTTACCTTTCGTCTATTGACGGAAGAACCATGATCCCTCAGCACCCATCCCAGATCAGACCTATACTTGCAGCTGTTGTGGCAGGACCTGCTTGTCCCGCATAGGCCTCGTCAGCCACCAGCGTGCCTGCAGAAGACGTGGATGTCCTTCCTAGATCTTCGTTCGCGAAGCCAAGCCATGATGATTGACGGCTGGGTCGAGATCCACGCGATGTCTCTCACAATGCTGCAGTGTTAGAATTTTTTTTTTAAAATGTTAATGACGACACACCTCTGAACCCCACGTCTCAGCAGGTGGTAGTACGCATTTGTTGCTGACGTCATCTCCATGACATCGGATAATATATTTATAATAGTTTTAAAACATTTAACATTATGCATTCATAAATAGAGTCTGACCTAATCTTCAGGTTCAACTTCACGAGTTGCCTGATGCCCTTGAGAAAACCTACCAAAACTTTGCACGCACACAAAAATCCCTACTTACTGTCCGGTATCGTACAGCGAAGTGGATTATTATTATGAAACGCCTCTCTGCCTCGTGTCAATCTCGATTCCCAACCCTGACGCCTGTGTGTGTATGTCGAGTTTGCACGTCCCCCTCCTCTGTAGTCGCGTGGATTTTTCTCCAGGTCCTCCGGTTTTTCCCTCCACATTTAGAAACACGCGTTTAGAGCATTTGGCTGCTCATATATTTTTCATGCGATAAGCCACTTTGATGCGTTATCATTTGTGGCCAGGTCGCTTCTAAAAACGAGCGATTTAGCTCAGTGGGCCTTACCTGGTAAAGTAAAAATAGCTTTTAGAAAAAAAAGTAATAATCACGTCTCCAAAACAACATGCGATACAATAATGTGCTGCTGGTATCATAGCCCTGATTATTTTCATCGTATAATTATACGATGAAAATATATTAATTGTTGTTGTTACATAATTGTGGTTATATTAATGTCATTTTATTAAAGAGATACTTCTAATCCCAGCAGGCTTTCTTTCTCGTATTCGTTTAAATAAGGGACAAAGTGAATTTGTTAATCTAAATCACAATGGGCTTATGGGATTTAACTAATTTGGCATTACACGCAGTCTACTTTAACAGTCTAATCAGGGTATATATATATATTTCCCGGCTATTAAGGTAAACATTTACATGACAAAAAGAAGAAAAAAGAAGAGGCTTTATCCCTTCCAGCAATAATGCAAGCGGTGCTAGGATGTTCAAACACAAAATAGACATCATGGGACCTCCTTTGCCAGTACCAAAATATACCAATAGGGGTTTTCCCCTTTTCTTTTCTGGCAACAAAAGGTGTCAGTTTTGTTGCCAGAAAAAAGGGGAAAACCCCTATTGGTACAAAATAGACACCTTTTGGAAGGTACAGAGTCTTCGCTAACCACACATGCTTGTGGTGTTACATGCAAAAATATTTGGTCTTTGAACATCTTAATACCTGTATTTCTGCTGGACAGGTTAAAGCCAATTCTTTTTAAACGTATTATGATACCGGCAAAAAGGGCCCCATAGATAACACATTTACATGTTATGATAAAAAACACACTCATTAGTTAACTGAATTATATATTGTCGGAAATATGTGATATATATGCTAAGGTCAGTTGCCCAAAAAGATCACCTATATATTTTTTTCTCTTTCAGGCAGTGTCAATGATGAATGAGTTGTATTGTTGTTATTTGTGCGTACGCACTACTTACTTGCCAATGAAACGTTCACAGTTGCGTTCATTTGTCATGTTATCATTAAAGGGAAATATCCTGAACAACCACAATCAACGCGACCTGTTGCACAAACATCAATGGGCACAGGGCCACTGCTTGCTCGATACACGTTCCAGTGTGTTGCTTCTGGTTTTTGTGAAAAAAAAATACATGCAGCGGACCCTTATTTGTTTTGAATGGAATTTTCAAGAGTAAACTCTGACATCGCTTAACATCAAATCTGACGCGGTCGCGTATGTATACGCGCAGCGTGTGGCGTTCGTTCGTTTAGAGAGCACTTTCAAAAAAAGCGTAAACCAACCAGACCGTTGAGGAAAAAAACTTCAACAAGCGTGGGGTGAGCCAACCCTCCTCCGTGTGGTGACCCCGGTGAGGTTCACACTCATGCAAGGAATGCAGGCGTGTTTATTGTTTGAAAATGAAACGAAATGTTCAGAATCAATGTAGTTGTACCGGAGGAGTCTGGTGAGTGATGAGACTCTTTGTCAAGTAGTCAACTGCCCTCTGAGGAAAGCAGCGCTGCGGTGTCTGGGAGATGTTCATTACCTCTCGCCCTGTATGCAGGAGGTCGTGGGTTCGATCCCGACACTAACGCCTGTATATTTGGAGTTTGCATATTTTCCCCGTGGCGACTTGGATTTTTCTTCAGCGCCTTGCGACCTCTGGGTGAAGCACGCTTTACATGTGTAAATTATTATTAATTATTCATCGGGTACTCCGTTTTTTTGTCTCTTCACGCACATTTAGAATATTTCGCTGTGATACATTTCCACATGATAAGCCACTTCATTGGGCTATCGATTTGTGGCCAGGTCACTTCAGTGGTACCTTACCTGCTAATATAAAAATCTTCTTTTTAATTTAGTTTCATAGTTTATAGACCCTAAGCAAGATAAATCCAAGGGGGCACCCAAATAGACCTTTATACGACAGCAGGGTTGCTGCGGGCCGTGGTGTTATGGTTTGGGTGCTGTATTTGCAAGCTAGAACTCGCCGATTGGAATTCTCCCGGTGCGACAATTTAAACAACGTTGGAACTTTATTAAAGCTCCCCCTCCACCCACCGCCTGCATGTCTACCCAGCAGCATAAGTGGGTGCACCGCAGTTGGTTGGCTGGGTGGCTCCGTACGGTGGGAAAAAAGTTAAACGTCCATACGTACTACGAAGGTGTGTGTACTCCCACCTCTTTTGATCAATTTGTCCAGTGTGGAAGAGTAGGCCAAATATCCTCTAGAGCAGCTCTCTAGAGCTCCCTCTAGCGGGAGATTTTCCACCAGAAGTTTCGTGATCAAGCAATCGCAGGGCTGCACTTTCACCTTCACTCGAATGGAAATTAATTTGCATTTTCTCTTGGGCCCAGTGTGAGTTTTGTGCATGATTGATACGCATGAAATGAATGTTAAAACTAAACTACTTTATTTTTTATTTTACCAGGTAAGGCCCACTGAGCTATACAGCTCTTTTTTCAGAAGTGACCTGGCCACAAATGATACCCCAGGGAAGTGGCCTATCACGTGGACAATTTGTAAGCAGCCGAATGCATTTATAAACGTGGAGGGAAAAACCAGAGGACCCGAAGAAAAACCAACGCGACCACGATGAGAGAGACACACAAACTCTAAATATACAGCAGGCGCCAGGGTCGGGATCGAACCCACGACCTCCTGTACACCAGGTGAACCAGGTGAGGTAGTTAACATCTGCCGAGATAGCACGTAGCAGCGCCTACCCTCCAGCGCCAACCCCTACCATCCCGTCCGTTTTAAACGCACCAAGTAAGTCCCCTTCCTGGAGTTCCCTCCTGGCAAAGCCCCTCCAAAGCGAAACCCGCCCCCGCCTTTCCCTAACCCAAGTCTCGTAGCGGTCGATCGAATGCAGCATCCACGCCACGTGGCCCAGACCTCAGCCGCCTCCAACGGACCTGGGGCGGTGGGGGCGAGGGTCAGCCAAGGGGAAGCGAGGAGCCACCACGCGCCCAATCTCTCCGGAGTCATTCTCGGGTCGTGAAGGTAGCAGCCCTGGAAGCGTGCGCAACGATTTGTCTGCAGAGTAAATGACGGCGCAACGTATTTCGTGGGAGCGGAATGCACGGGGCTGTCGAGGTTACGCGTGCCGTGCGGTTGAAGTGCCACAGTCGCAGCAAGAGTCACAACCCGATGTACACCACCACCTGATTTGCGTCGCCTCACCCCACGCTTCGACATGTGTAAAACACAAACAAAAAAGAGCTTCACGGCTCATCGGATTCCTCCAGTTTGAATAAAGATTCTGCTTCCGACTCCCGTCGCTGACGGCATCGTCCGTGCTCTCTCGTTATCCGTCATCTTTCAGCCTTCGCCTCCACCACCTCCTCGCCTGTGAATCGCTTTGATTGACGTCGTTTCGATATACGTCGTAGCGCCTCTCAGGAACGCATCCCCCACGCAGACCGGGGAGTTACTCTGTTGATGTGCACGGGGGCACAGCGGCGAAAAATGTTGTTCTGCTCTATCTCTGCGAAACACCCCCCCCCTACATTTCCATCAATAATAATAATTCAGATGAATAAGGCACCGGTTCAACAATGGCCATCAGAGCGCTGTGCCGTGTAAAGGAAGAAGAAAATGAGAAATAAGTGAGCGGTAACCTCAAAGAGAAAGATTCAGAACCAGAGAGAGAGAGAGGCAGCCTTTTCAAACAGGTGGTGGGAACTTCATCCAGACTGCCGATTCCTAACTTCGAAAGCCAGGAAACCCCAACGACTCGATGCATGCACGCTGAACTTCTTTTGCACCGTACGCAGCCACCCATGCTAATCGAAGGTGCGGGGGGGGGGATGACAACAAACTAAACACAAGAAGCAGTTCCAAAGAAACACCTTTTCAATCGAGATTTACAAATGCGCAGCTCCAGTGGAAGTAAGATCGTCCAAGACAGCCGCAGAGACGCGTCTTTAAGCGCACAATGCCACGTGACCGTCTTTGTTCGGTGGCCTGGGCGCCGTGCTGACTGCAGGCAGTGACCCCGAGACTTGAGGCCTGGAGGCTGATACGTCAACTGGGTGGTTGGTTTTAGCTTTGGGCGGGCAAATTATTTTAAATATTTGGGCATGTGGTTTAATTCATTATTAAGCCCTGACAAGCTTACCACAACACAGAGCAATGAGACTCATTGCAAGCGTGGGGGACACTGTACTGGAATAAACATGCACTCGTCCCTCGTACAATGAGGAAAACGGGAAGTTGCAAACATTCAGCTTTCTTATCCAGACATATTTGATTTGAGGATTGTCTGATAATTATATAGTGCGGTTATTATAAAACCGTTACAAAAACATAACAAAACTCGTAACATGTCTTCAATGTAACCAAAACATATCTCCTTTCCAATGGCATTTGAAAAAAAGCAAAAGGCTATCATTGTATTGTTGACGCTGTGCGTCTCCACGGCATCCGGGGTGGTAGGTGAGTGAAATCCGCTCGTTCCACCAGATCACGTGCGTTGTATTGGGGTAGATGAGTGGAGACCGCTCGTTCCACCAGAGCACGCGTGTATTGCTGTCAAATATGAATATATACAGAGGTGACATTGCAGGCCATTCTCCTTCTTCGTGACAGAGAGGTAAAGAAGGGCCATTACCAGAAACTGATTGGTATGCGGCACAGGAGAATTTGAACGTTTTCCGTAGCCCTATTTTCAACAGAACGGACCAATATTTTGCAAACGATGTGTGGGCCTGAGCAGAGCAAACATAACTTGTTAATAGACGTGTATCCGCTTCATAAAGAGGGCACCATGGTGGAGAGATGTTAACTACCTCGCCTGGTATACAGAAGGTCCTGGGTTTCATCCAGACCTTGGCGCCTGTATATTTGGAGTTTGCGTGTTCTCACCGTGGTCGAGTGGATTTTTCTCTGTGTCCTCCCGTTTTCCCTTCACATTTAGAAACGTGCATTCAGAGTATTTGGCTGCTTTAAATGTCCACGTGATAAGCCACTTCGTTGAGCTATCATTTGTGGCCAGGTCGCTTCTGAAAAAAGAGCTGTACAGCTCAGTGGGCATTACCTGGTGGTAAAAAAAATGATGTGAAAAAATTCACGTGATATATCAAAGTAGGAACGTCGCAGTAAATGGTGACAATTATTCCCGAGTAAGACTAGCGCCACGATTCGCGTGATATACGAAGCCGACAGACTCCGCCGCACAACGAATGCGTTGCCTCGCTGCTGTTGAGAGGCGGTGTAAATTGCCCCGAAAACAAATGCCAACTTGTAAAACTGATGATGTGGGTGTGCACTCAAACAAATGGTCACTTGTCAACATGAACAAAATGAAACACAAGCTCACCCGTTGCACACTGCACTCACCTGCTAGTTGGTGAACCCAGACAGCTGTACCGTTGGGAGGAGGGACGGGGGTGGTGGTTGTGGCGACTGGAGTTGAGAAATGTTGGCATGAGCGACTACGGCAGAGGTTCTAAACCTGGGGTGCGAGATGCCCTTTCTGTGAGTGCGAGACATGGCCAGATTTTGTTTTAGAAGGTAAATCATCGAAAACACTATTTAATCACGGGCACGTAAGTTACAACTAATTTGTTTCATTAAAACTATGTACTTATTAGCATTGTAATAAGAACCAATGCACTAAGGGACGAGGATGATCTTGAGTAAAGTGTAGCCACTGCAGTTTGTTTACTTTCAACAAAGCGTGAAATGGGTTGTTGTGAAATACGTTATTTCTGTACTACACCAGCCAACTCTTTTATATTTAAGTGACACGTGTGTTTACTTTAATCATGCCCTTACATTTAAGCAGTCCATTACGCTACAAAGCTGTTAACAGATGAGCTTCGGGCACAGGTAGACTGTTAAGTAGGTGTGCGAGCGTGGAATGCATGGGCAATGTTTTAAATTCAGCTCAATATGTTTTGGCCCAAATCACGGCTTGCAACCAAACAACCAATATCTGTTCGTCAAGGGCTGCGTAATTACGCAAACGATTAATGTCTCGTCATCCACTGCTGCTGATAATGTATTTGTACCACTAACATGTATTGTTTTAAATGCCCTTTTGAAAAGATTGGCATTGCACATCATTATTGTGCCTCAAAGGGGAAATATGCCTGGCATTTGAAAAAAAAGGGGATATATTCAAATATTTCACATTTTCTGAGATAGAATTTCATTTAACCAGAGTGGAGCCTGTTGAGATAACGTTTGTATTTGTGTGTGGATATTCTGATAGCCGAGCAACGAAGGGCATTACTAATACCCTCGCTTTCCATTTGACTAACTGTAATCCCAGGATGTATGTATGTATGTATGTTGAACTTCTTTCACACCGTACGTAGCCAACCGTGCAATCGTACATATCAAGATAGCATCGCCGTACCTGGGCACATTCTACGCACATGTTTGTGGTGGTCACCAACTCAAAGGACTGAAACGGTGATATGAGACGGTACTGCAGCCAAATTGTCATCTGGGAAGCTGTGTACGATTTTCATTCTTCTTAGAAACCCGCCTTTTGCCCGTCCAAGGACGGGTGTATTGCAGTAAATCTGAAACTTGCAAGTGAAAAGCAGACCGCGACGTGATATTCATTGCATCTATGAGTGTGCGATTTGTAAGGGCGCGGTGACACAGACCTATTTCATTTTAAGGTTCAAATCCCTTGTTCATCACGACGTCCTTTTTACTTTGATGTCTCAACAGCGTTACGGAGATGGCGTGACGTGAGGGTTCTGCCTTTGCAGTGAGGGTTGTAAGTTGACGCCGAGGAGGGGGGAGGAGGCGCCTCGGCCCCCCATGTGGAGTGACGTCAGCCGCTAATTATTATGAATGGAGGGCGGGTGTCCATTTTGAAGATGTCACCTTATAATGATTATTAATGAGGGGGGCTGTTTGATGTGGAGTGACGTCACTTGCGCATGGTTATTAGTGAGGGGGGGGGGACTACTCCATATTTAGTCACGTCACCCGCTCATGATTATTAATGAGGAGGGGTTGGGGGGTGTCCATTTGGAGGACGTCACCTGCTCGTGAATATTAATGAGCGGGGCTGGTGACGTCACGAGCATTAAGTACAGATATTCCTGGGTGATTAGAGTAGATCTCATCAGTACTGTGCAGTATAAACCGTCATTGTCTCCTGCTGTGATTAGTCCTTTGAGAGCATCTGGGAACGCTGGGGGGGGGGGGGCGTTGGGTGCAAATTTGGCAACAAAATCAAATTCAAGATTTTTCGCCAGCTGAAGGGGCAACTCCCCAGCCAGGAAAAATAAATCGCGTGAAGATTGCGTGCAGGCCAAGAAACCAATTATAGCATACGCATCTACAAACACATGTCTGGAATGCCACCATGCTTTGCTTGTCTGGATGACATCACCGATCGAGTGTGCGTGCATATTCAGCGAACAACATTTGTATTTCTGCCTATATATTTTTTTTTTAAATGCCACAATCTCTACTGGTTTGACCCGGTTTTGCTGTCACAGGGCTAACTCTAGCTGTGATTAAAGGACTCTCTGCTGCAGTGGAAAATGTAACGAGTTCCTACTGCCGTTGTTATGAACACCACGCAACTGCGAATAATGTGTGGGTGTGCATCCAGGGAAATCCAAATCGTTTAAGCGGTAGTTAGCAGTTTAAAATGTTCTCCGTGTTCGCAGAAGGCCGTTTAGGCCGCGCAGAGTTGCTCTCCGTGTACATCCGTCATTTAGGATCGTGGAGGTGGAAGTCATCGGCAAGGTTTGGATGCCCCCCTGCCAGCCTGTGAACCTCAACCCCAGTGCTGCGACTGTCATTGCCACAAAAAAAACAAAGATTCCCCGTGTAGCCTTAATATACTGTAGGGCCAAGTGCTGTTAGCGAGCACCTTTAAAAGCTGGCACGGCACACGAGGGAGTGGGTGACCAGCACCACGCCCGACCGCCTTTGTCTCCCCAGTGGCGATGTTTACACAATGCACCAGGTGCTCATTTCAGGCTGAGTCGACAGAGGGGAAGCCTAGGACCAAATCAGATAATCGTCACTGGTGTTGGCCGTGAGCGGGAATGGAATTCGGGTCACCGGGTTCGTAGTGCAGTGCGCTTACCACCACACTACAAAGACACACACTGCCACACTCTGCTGAGCATTGAGGGAACACACAAACTCAAGACAGAAAGGAACCTCAGTTGGGAATCGAACCCAGGAACCTTCTAACTGTGAGGCACAAGTGCTACCACTGTGCCACCCTGTCGCCCATGGTTGAGCTTTTGACATTCATATTCTTTGGTTCTTTCGGTAAAAGTCGTGTAAATAAACGCTACAAATCCACGCGCTGTGGTGCTAAAAGCACCGCGCACAACACGAAAGAAAAGTCACGTGGTGGTGGTGGTCATCGCGCACGCCACGGTGACGAGCGAGCGCTTCAGAAGGTGAACATGAGGGTGCCGTCCACGCTGATACAGAGGGCTTTTCCGGCTCCCCAGCGTTTGAAGAAGACGTGCACATCACCGACATGTGTGTGGTACGCGTGCTCCAGCCAGAGCCGCGCCTTAAGCAGGCCTCTGAACACTGGAAGCTCCACAGAGCAGCCGTCAGTGTCACCTTCCAGCGTCGTTTTTCTCGTTCTGTACACCGCCAACTTCGCCTGAGCGCAGGCGAAGTTGGCGAGGTCATGGCGCTTGTTAGCCAGGTAAGGCACCACCCCATATACGAAGCTGCTGCCTGGAGAGAAATAAATAACTTTTGAATTATTGGCATAGAGAACAAAGTTAAGTGATATTAGTTGATGTTGCATTGCATTAATATCGCTTAGTAATTTCCTGTACACATCTTCAGTGGAGTGGCCAGCAACCGTCAAAAGTGTCATCCACAAATAAGTGAATATTATAATGTTATAATTGTATACCAAATTAATTGATATAAATGGAAGATAGGTCCAAGAATGAGGTAAACCCTGAGTGATCTCAATTGTGTTTGACATCAGGTAACCAGTGGATACTATCTGAGTTTCCGGAAGTAAGGTAGCTTTTAAACCAATTAACCCTGTGCTCTGTGAATCGCACGCCTCAAAGTCAATTTAGCAAGATGCTGTGGTCTACGGTGTCAAATGCTTTAGATAAATTCAGGAATAGAGGCGCGGTATTGTTTGCCCTCTAGATGATTGAAAACAAAGTTTAAGGCGTATATAACAGTGGTAGTTGTGCTGTATTTTTGACATGAAGCCTTATTTTTTTGGATGCAACAGCTTATTTTCTCAAAGTAATGTACTTATTTGAGCATTTAATGATGTTTCAAATATCTTCTTG